>JAPYXV010006147.1:0-10003 GCA_028533065.1 Trachops cirrhosus | reverse complement strand
ACCCAATTAAAAAATGGGCAAAGGACTTGAATAGGCATTTCTCTAAGGAGGACACGCAGAGGATCCAGAAACACATGAAAAGATGCTCAATATCACTAGCTATCAGAGAGATGCAAATTAAAACCACAATGAGGTACCACTTCACACCAGTCAGAATGGCCATCATAAATAAAACAACAGACAACAAGTGCTGGAGAGGTTGTGGAGAAAAAGGGACCCTAGTGCACTGTTGGTGGGATTGCAAACTGGTACGACCACTGTGGAAAACAGTATGGAACTTCCTCAGAAATCTAAAAGTAGGTTTGCCTTTTGACCCAGCAGTTCTACTGCTGGGACTATATCCTAAGAATCCTGAAACACCCATCCAAAAGAACCTATGCACCCCAATGTTCATAGCAGCACAATTTACAATAGCTAAGTGCTGGAAACAACCCAGGTGCCCATCAGTAAATGAATGGATCAAAAAACTATGCTACATTTACACAATGGAATTCTATGCAGCAGAAATAAAGAAGGAGCTCCTACACTTTGCAACAGCATGGATGGAGCTAGAAAGCATTATTCTAAGCGAAATAAGCCAGGCAGTGAAAGACAAATACCATATAATCTTGCCTTTAACAGGAACCTAAACAACAAAACAAGGAAGCAAGCAAAATATAGCCAAAGTCACTGAAATAGAGGACAGGCTGACAGTGACTAGAAGGGAAAGGGGTGGGAATTTCAGGGGAACTTCAGGGGAGAATGCGAAGGGCTTACAGGAACAAATATAAAGCACCTATGGACAAAAACTAGGGGGTTTGGAAATGGGAGGGAGAAGGGGAGGGATGGGTGGGTTGGCTGGAATGGGGGTAATGGATAAAACTGTTCTTGAATAATGATTAAAAATAAATTTAAAAAAATTTAAAAATGAAGTAACGACAAGATAATAAATAAAAGGTAAATGGACAGTGAAGAAAAACAAGGAAAAAATCAGGCTGAACATGGAAGCACTTCAACATGTATGTGAATGGCACACATGTATAAGACACCCAACATTGGTTGAAGTTTCTGCCAGTTCATTCCTCACTCAGCCCAAATACACAAAGCAAAACTTTGTGGATTCACTAAAATGGCAATTTAAATTTATCCCATGTGATGTTCTTTGGTTAATGACTATGGAATTGAGTAAATTGATGGGTGTTTGCCTTTGCCAGAAACTGTAGTTTCAAAAATTACTGCTCATAATATATGTATTGAATGTATTTGGGGGTGAGAAGCTTATTATTTTTTTAAAAATAGAAAATGGGAAAAATAACCTTGAAAGTGTATAATTTTTTTTTCAAATGTGTTATGGTGAAAAATTGACATCTGTACAGTAATTGTGTAAGGGAAATCTGTATAAGATCTTTCACCTGTATACCTTATTCAATTCTCAAAACTACTGATGAAGTGAGATTTTTATTTTAAAAGTCCATTCAAATATAATAAGTACCTCAAATACTATTGGATTGCTAGAAATATCTCCTGTGTTTAGAAATAAAACCAGCAAGCAAAATAGGTTGGGGACAGTGGAAGACTGTGCTAGCTACCCCCTCAGTATAATTCTCCTCTCTTCCCTATTAAGAAATAATTGAATCCCTGGCTTGGTAGCTTAGTGGATGGAGCACAGGCTGAGAACCAAAGGGCTGCTGGTTCAATTCCCAGTCAGGGTACCTGCCTGGGTTGCAGGCCAGGTCCCCAGTGGAGGCCATGGGAGAGGTAACTACACATTGATATTCCTCTCCCTCTCTTTCTCCCTCCCTTCCCCTCTCTCTAAAAATAAATAAATAAAATCTTTACAAAAAAAGAAATAATTGATTTGGTTTGGCAAAACAATATGCCTAGTAAAAAAAAAAATTAGCCTTCAGACTGCCTTGCAGCTAGAAGTGTCTATGTGAGCCAGTTCTGTCCAATTTGACATAAGCAGGAATATGGCAATTGGAGCTTCCAGGGAACTATTGTTTTCCAGATAATTGGGTTCATAATCAGTAAAATTTTTACCATTGCTCCTTCCTCTGCTCCCCACCTGGAATGCAATCTCAATGCGTAAAAATAAGGGACACATCCTGTGAGAGTGAGGGCAAAAGTCCTCAAATTAGGATGCAAAACATGAAGAAAGAGGGAACCTTAGATGTTTGTAATACTAAGGAGGCCTGCACTGGCTCTGAACCACCCACCTCTGGCCTTCCTGCTGCTTGAAAAGGAAAAGCTGCCATTATTTAAGTTGTGTGTTTCATGTAGCTGAATGAAGTCCCTACGTATTGCAGGAAACAAGTTATTTGAGTTTGCAGTTGATATTACCAATGCTCCACATGTCTGTAATAAGGTTTAGTGTTTTAAATGGTAATAATGTGAAAATGATATGATTTACTAAAAAATGTCAATTTTAAAAATATGGCACTGTCTGGTGTAGCTCAGTGGATTGAGTGCTGTCCTGCAAACCAAAGGGGCACCACTGGTTCGATTCCCAGTCAGAGTATGTGCCTGGGTTGCAAGGTATATGCCTGTGGGTGGCATGTGATAGGCAACCACACATTGATGTCTCTCTCCTTCTCTTTCTCCCTCCCTTCTCTTCTGTCTAAAAATAAATAAATAAAATCTTTTTTAAAAAGAAATATGTATAAAATAAGAAGGAGCTTAAGCCTGAATTAACATTTTAATTGCCCAAAAAGAAATGTTTTGAAAATATTCCTTTTTATGTGAATTAAAAAGGAATTTTATTTCTGGTTAATAATCATAAAGAATGATAATTACCCCTGGATTAGGTGGGTCATGGTTATGATATATTTTAGTTCATTTGTTGGTCCATTATTTATTTATACCTAGAATCATTTAAAAAACATTTTCAATAAAAGATGGACATATGAGAATTAAATTAAAAGATAAAAATTAATAAAGCATGTTTGAAAGAGAAGGAATGATTATAATTGAAAACTAACTCAAGAATAGTGAGAATGCTTAGACATGATAATTTGCTCTGAGATTCCTGCGAATCAAAGCAAAAAACAGGCATACCGAGTTACAATACTTCTTTTAGCTGGCAGAGGAAATGTCCCAGCTTGTCAAAAAAAGACTCTGAATGGAATTTGTAACATAGATTCATAGATAAGTTACCCCCACTGACATAACAGTAACTTGCCTTTATATATCACTCTGAAATTTAAAAAGCACTTTTTTGGTTTTCAGAAAAGTTTTAAAAGCCCATTGTTTTCTTTTTTATTAAATCATTTTTTGTTATTCTATTACAGTTGTCCCAATTTTTCCCCTTTGCCCTCCTCTGCCCATCCTAACCCCTGCCCCCACCAGTCCCACAGTCAATTTTCACACTGTTGTCCATGACCATGGGTCATTCATACATGTTCTTTGTCTAGTCCCTTCCCCTCCTTTCCAACATTATCTCCCTCACCCCAACCCTCTGGCAACTTTCAGTCTGTTCCATGTTTCCATGACTGTGGTTCTATTTTGTTCATTAGTTTATTTTGTTCATTAAATTCCTTTTATAGGTGAGATGTGGTATTTGTCTTCCACTGACTGGCTTATTTCACTTAGCATAATATTCTCCAGTTCCATCCAAAACATCCAAAAGGTAGGAGTTCCTTCTTTCTTTCTGCTGTGTAATATTCCTTTGTGTAAATGTACCACAGTTTTTTGATCCACTCATTTACTGATGGGCACCTAGGCTGTTTCCAGCATTTAGTTATCATAAACAGTGCTGCTATGAATATAGGGGTGCATAATTTCTTTTGAATTGGTGATTTGGGATTCTTATGGTATATTCTTAGCAATGAAATGATACATCAGAAAAGGATTTGATCTCCAAAATATGTAAAGTACTCATATGACTCAACACCAGGGAGACAAACAATCCAATTAAAAAATGGGCAAAATACCTGAATAGACACTTCTCCAAGGAGAACACGCATATGGGCCACAGGCATATGAAAAGATGCTCAGTATCACTAACCATCAGGGAGATGCAAATTAAAGCCACAATGAGATATCACCTCCCACCTGTCAGATGGCCATCATTAATAAAACAACAAACAACGAGGATGCAGAGAAAAGGGAACCCTAGTGTACTGTTGGTGGGAATGCAAACTGATACAAAACATTTTTATTTTATTCTGCAAAAACCCAATAACATAAGCAGAGCAAGTATTAAAATTATTCTAATTTTGACTTTGAGTAATTGGCACTTGATACAGTGTGCAGATGAATTTTTGGTGAACTGTACACTACAAACTAATATGGTTTTGTGAATCAGTGCCACCCAAATAAATCCAACAGAAAATAAATAAATTAATTAAAATACCATTAGAATTTTTTGATGGGGATATCATTAAATCTGTATTTTGATTTGGGTAATATGGATATTTTAACTATGTTTATTCTTCCAATCCAAACAAAAACTCATAATCACAGACAAAAGTATGGTGGTTACCAAAGGGAATGGGTGTGAAGGGATAGTAAAGGGTAAAGGGGGTCATGTATATGGTATGGAAGATTATTTGACTTTGGGTTGTGAGTACACATGATCATGTATCATAGAAATGTATACTTGAAACCTATAGAATCTTATTAACCAATGTCACCCCAATAAATTTAATTAAAAAGTTTTAAAAAATTATCCTCCTTTTACAGATTAAGAACCTGAGGCTGTGAGGCTGATACTATCAGTAATCTCCATTAGAGAGTTGAAAATGTGGGATTTAGGGAGGCTGAGAAAATGAGTCTGGGCACCAGATAGGAGAGCAGTGTCAATGCAATTAAGAAACTATGGGGTGCTCTGACTAGGTGGTTCAGTTGACTCAAGCACTGCCCTATATACCTAAAGGCTGCAATTTTGATTCTTTGTCAGGGCACACACCTGGTTTGTGGGTTTGATCCCTGGTTGGCTTATGTACAGGAGGCAACCAGTCAATGTTTCTCCCTCACATCGATCTCTTCCTCTCTCTGTCCCACCTCCTTCCTCTCTCTGTAAAATCAGTAAACATATCCTCAGGTGAGAATTAAAAGAGGAAGAAGAAAAGGAAATCATGGGGTGAAACAAGAAGGACATGGAATGCATAAAATGCTCTATTGAGTCTAAGTTAAGCTGGAGTTTCCTAGAAGACAATAAGGAAACAGTTTCATGCATGAGGCTGGTGTTCAGGGAAAACACTAGGGCTGGAGAAATTAATTAGTAATCAGAGAGTTGAAATGGTAATTAAAGCCATGGGTTTACTGATATCATCCATGCAGAAAGTACAGATGAGGACCAAGGAAGAATTCTGAGAGCTGTCAAAATGTATTAACCTGACAGCAGAACAGAAATCAGCAGATCAGGTAGAGGAGAGGCCAGGGACACAGAAGAAAAACCAGAGGAAAAAGTGGCAAACAAAGCCAAGAGGTCAGATAAGATGTGGACACTGGCTTTGCCAAAACCAGGTGACCAGTGGCCTTGACAAGAGACAGAAGAGTGGTGGGCATGACAGCCAAACTAAAGGACATAGAGGAGAGATGGACATCAAGAAGGGAGAGAGCACCCATGAATATCTCCCTGACTTCTTGTTACAAGTGGAAACAGGAAAGTAAGATGATACCTGAGTGTTGCCTTTGAGTCAGGGAATAAGCAGAAAAAATGCAGGATGGGGTTTTCTGCCTGAAATATTTTCTCTGTGTGAGAAAGACACCAACCCTCCAAGTACCTGGAACAACCAAGGCAAACTCCAGAAGAGCACAATGGCAAAAGAAACTTACTAACTTCTGTTTCTGAGAGCTTGAGATCATGCTTCTGTGTTTTTATATATGTTAGATAATCTGATTTCTTATACAAGCCAAGGCAGTGAAAATAGGCAGAGGATATTTCTCCTATCTAAAACCAAAATAAATTATACCCTATAACTCAATCAATCAATTAACGTAGTGCCCCCCTTTGGTTTCTATGCCTATGACCAGTCTTTTACTTTCAAATGTTGCTTCCTAATTCCCATCCCCCTCATTAAATATGCCACATCTCCGCACTTCTTAGAATTACTGGAAAAAATTCTGGGCATATCTCTGTGTCTCTAGGCCCAACAAACTATCAGAGAAGTCAGGAGGTGATAGGAAAGAAGGGATGATATTTAAATGTTGTATTACGTCCCTGGTGCTAGACAAGCTCTCCCTGATTCTACCTCACTTCTCGTTGTTCCGCACTAGTAAGACTTTCCAGCACAATTTGTAGGATAGAGGTCAATTTACATCCAAAAGAACTCAAATTATTTGGTGTCATCAAGGTGGAACCTGGAAAAATGAAAAGCTTAAACCTCAAACCATACAATGACTTTTACATAATCTCCAGAAGACCCCATGTAGACAGCAGAGGCTCCAAGACACATACACCTCATCCAGAGAAGTGGGATGCCGGGTGTCTAGGACCCATTTGGCCAGTAGGAAATGGAGGAGATGAGTATCTGCTCCAAAAATATAAAATTGCAACTCAGTTTTATGTTTATTGCTTATTGGTAAAATTACATATCAAGTTACATATAATATTTGAATGAGATATATTGAATTATAATAATTTGATGCATAAATTTACAAACATATTAATACATACTAAATGTATAACTTAACAAATTTTCACAAATTGAACATACCCAAGGAACCAGCCCCAAATCAAGAATTAGAATCTTCTAGTTTTATTTTCAAAGAATATAGTCTATATGAGATCAAAAATTCTGATGAGACTGAAATAGTGCAAGGATTAAATTTTGTTCTTCAGAAATATTTGTGCTCCTCTTATTTTCATTAAATGTAAACCTGATCTCAAGTTATTCTGGATAGTTTTATATCAACTTGGTGAAAAATGGTGCTTGTAAGTCAAAAATCAACTCATGAGAGTCATAAATCATAATAAAATTGCCACATTCTGGTAGATAGATGCATGATGGAGAAGGATAGTAAAAGGTTAATGGCAGAATCTAGGTAGTGGGTACAACAGAGTTTACTGCAGAAATTTTTCATCTTTGCCACATACTTGGCAAATTTCATAATAAAATTCATGATTGTTTACTGTGATAATAGTTGAGTTTTAATCTCCCCCTTGAAAAAATATAATAGGATAACAGTTGTTAAAATGATAAACTAGGTTTTTAAACATGCAGATTTCAGAATAAAATTGCATATAAATACTTCTAAATTGTAAGTTACTAATATCATCAACAAAGTGCATTGGCTTACTGTGAATCTTTTCTAGATCTTGTCCTTTGTGCCAGCCTTTCACTGTATCCACCAAAGAACTTTGTAATGAAGTCATCTACCTCAAGCATCAAAAGTGGACCTAGAAGATCATAGTACACCTCTATCAGCCAATCCCTTTCATCTGGGATCATCAAAAGAACATTTAATCCTCAACTGCATTGACCCCTTCAACCAGTGGTCAGAAGGCTACATTCCACTGGCTGAGGATCCTTGATCAAATGATAATGTAACCAGTGGTGACCAAAGCATAAGCCCTTCCAACAGCAAGCCTGAATATCAGCTGCTCCCACAGTAAGCACTTTCTGCCATAAAGAAAATCCAAACAAACATGTTTAAGGAGAAAGACTCTGAAGGAGACTTGATTTGGGGTGGTAAACACATAATACAATGTACAGATGATGTATTGTACAATTGTATACATGGAACCTGTATAATTTTATTAACCAATGTCACCCAATAAATTCAATAAAAAATTAAAAACTAAAGTCTTTGAAAAGTCTAAAAAATGAAATAAAATAAAATATAGAGAAAGATTCACAGAACAGGGAGTTAAAACAAATCTGATTTAGTGTGGTTCTAATCCTGCACTTCTTTAAAATATCTGGGATAAATAGGCAACTTGACAAACACACTTACTTAAGGGTTCTTCATTTATGGACTTACTCTGGCTGGGCAATAGTGCAGAGCTGGTGCTATTCTGTTTATCGCAAAGCATCCCAGCTTACTACCAACAACTGCCTTTCTCTGAGAGGTATGCTTATTATATCAAATGAAGAAAATAAGGTTTTTTCTCTTTTTTTAAATTTAATTTTGTTCTAGTGCAGTTTTCTGTCTTTTACTACCATCCCAGCCAAGCCCCCCAATCCTCCCCACCTCCCTCCCATTTCCACCCCTCCTAGTTTTTGTCCATGTGTCCTTTATACTTGTTCCTGTAAACCCTTCCCCTTTTCCCCTGAAATTCCCTCCCCTCTCCCCTCTGGTCAGCCTGTTCTCTGTTTCAGTGCCTTTGGTTACATTTTGCTTGTATGCTAAGTGAAATAAGCCAGCTGGTGAAAGACAAATACCATATGATCTCACCTTTAACAGGAACCTAAACAAGAAAATAAGTTTTTAAAAAAGACTTTAAAAATAAATGCACACAAAAGTGTTCAATGCAAAGCAGTCCTACTGGCTCAGCATAGCCTACATACATGCCTCAAACATCACAAGCCTCTAATATACTCCAAGAAAATTGTACCCAAAACCAGGAATCACAACCTGTGTTGTAGGATGCATGCATCTGGATGACCACAAACCTGGGACTTGTCATTAACATCAAACAAGGAAGTAATACTGCAACTACCTGCTATGTGCTATATAAGTATATTTGCAAATGTTTCCTCATTTTTTTCTTACAACAAATCTTCATGGAACATACTGTTAAACCATGTTAGAGATGATGACATTCAGGTCTGAGTGATAATATCTATTAGTAGGTGGAGAAACTATAATTCAAGTCAGCATTGCTTGACTCCAAAACACATATCCCTTTGAGTCATATGCCAGGCTGGTTTCATGGTTTGGTGTATTCATTCCCAGTAACTTCCTCCCCACAAAGCAAAACCTGAACACATTTAAAGGTCTTCAGGGTTAAAAACAAAAATCTCATGGCATTCAGTTCTGCTCAAAGTTTTCCTTCTTTTCTACTGAAAGTTTTCAAAATTACTTTTTCCCATTCCATAAAAATTTAATCTGTTGCTTACCATGTTTTAGCTAGTACCTCATTAAAACATGCCTATAGCCCTGGCTGGTGTAGCTCAGTGGATTGGTGTCAGACTGTGAACCAAAGGGTCACATGTTCAATTCCCAGTTGAAGCATATGACTGGGTTACAGGCCAGGTTCCCAGTAGGGGGTGCATGAGAGTCAAACACACATTGATGTGTTTCTCCCTCACTTTCTCCCTCCCTTCCCATCTCTCTAAAAATAAATAAAATCTTTTTAAAAAATATGCCTTTAAATCTGGATGATATAGTTGGTTAAATAAGTATATTTTATTTATTTTAAAGTATATTTTATTGATTATGTTAATACAGTTTTCCCAATTTTCCCCCTTTATTCCCCTTCCACCCTGTACTCCCAAACCCCCATCTTAGTTCATGTTCCTAGGTGTACATATAAGTTCTTTGACTTCTGTTTCCTATATCATTCTTTTTTAATAATATATTTTATTGATTATGCTATTACAGATTTCCCATTTTACCCCCTTTATTCCTCTCTGACCTGCACAGCCCCTCCCACCCACATCCCCCCCTCCATGACACTGCTTGTGTTCATGTCCATGGGTCATACATATAAGATCTTTGGCTTCTACATCTCCTATACTATTCTTAACCTCCCCCTGTCTATTTTGTACCTACCATTTATGCTACTTATTCTCTGTACCTTTGCCCCCTCTCTCCCCCTCCCACTCCCCTGCTGATAACTCTCCATGTGATCTTCATTTCTGTCATTCTGTTTCTTCTCTAGGTGTTTGCTTAGTTTGTTTTTGTTTCAGGTGTGGTTGTTAATAACTGTGTTTGTTGTCATTTTACTGTTCATATTTTTTATCTTCTTTTTCTTTGATAAATCCCTTTAACATTTCACATAATAAGGGCTTGGTGATGATGAACTCCTTTAACTTGACCTTATCTGAGAAGCACTTTCTCTGCCCTTCCATTCTAAATGAAAGCTTTGCTGGATAGAGCAATCTGGGATGTAAGTCCTTGTCTTTCATGACTTGGA
>JAPYXV010006146.1:0-10004 GCA_028533065.1 Trachops cirrhosus | reverse complement strand
AAAAAAAAAAAAAAATTATTATTTGAATGGAAGTAATTTTTTTCCTTAGGTTAGGATAAAGGGATTAATCATTTTAGTTTATGTTACATGCATACAAAATTATTTAAATGTCTATGATATTGTGATATCTAATATTTAAATATAAATTTAGATAAAATACTATAAGTTTAGACCAAATGTTTTTATCTTTTAGGCCAGAATTAGAAGAAGAAAGAAATGTTCTTATTCTTCAGTCTGCAGCTAATAAGAAACAGCTAAAAGATATAGAGAAAAATATTTTGGAAACATTATCATCTTCAGAAGGGAACATTTTAGAAGATGAAAGTGCAATTAAAGTCCTAGACTCTGCTAAAATGATGTCCAATGAGATCACAAAGAAACAGCAGGTAAAGCAAGAATCCTAGAAATCTTTTGATTCTTCAGATTCCAATGTGCTCCCAGTGCCTTAAGAAAGTGCTGAGTATGTATACTAAGCTTACCAGAAAAGAAAAAGAATTCATCAAGTACCAAAACATAGAAGCTAATTTTAAACTCACAAGAGAATAAATATCTTTTACTGCTGAATTATTCAAAACCTGGTCTGATCCACATGGTATCTTATATAGAGAAATAAATTTAGAATGAAAGTTCTAAAAATATATTTTTTATTATTGCATAGGTGAGGCAAACTAGTTAGGTCCATCCAAATTTAATTGACTCTAACCTAAAAACTGAATTTGAGAATTAGGCTTGCCTATGTTCCTGGTTGAAGCTTAAGATGTGTAGAGGTAATTGCTGGTTAATTGGACATTAAGTGGCTCTAGGAACTAATAAGGATGTTTTTTATGACATTGCCTAGTCATTTGTTTGTCAGAGAGGGAGTTATGAGAGTTGGGGATGGCAGGTGAAGGAAGGAAGACAAGTGGTCCACAGCCAATAATGTATTTATTTCAAATTCATCTATCTCAGCCAAATGGTAATTTCATATTATATATATTTTAACAAAATCCTACAATGTTGTAAGTGGAAGAGCCCTTAGCTATCAGTTATCTTTTGCATTTCATAGTTAAGAAAACTAGGGCCCAGAAAGAGTAGTTGAGGCCCAAGTTCACACAATTAAATGATGTCACAGAATGACTGCTGTAGGTTAACTTTATTGATTTTCATAGCTTTCGATCCTCCTTGGCCCATCGAATGAATTAAGCACATCTTAATATTAGGATAATTAAAAAAAATTAAACCTAAATAGACATTACACTAATTACTCAGCATCCTTCTGCCACTTCTCACCATATGTACCCCACCTCTGGAGTAAAGGACTTTTTAAATGGCTTAGGTATACTTTCCCTTGGGATGGGTTTAGTTTTGTGAATGTGATAGTAATGGCTTTCTGTTCAGGTGTACTGTTTTTCTTTATTGTTGTTTTGGGGGTTTTGTTTGTTTGTTTTTTATTTCAGAAGAGCCAAGGGAATAGTATCTTAGAGTAATATCCTATGGCAGTCCCCCATCTGGGGATCATGGCTGAGATAATGTCTCCCTTCCCTCCTGTCCATCAGAGCAGAACCAGCTTCTCATTGTCTCCTTGTGACACTGTTTTTTCAAAGTCAAGAAGGGATAGGAAGAATTTATCCGTTTATTTTCTATTAAGACTCAAAGAGGAAAGGAAATATAAGTATTTATTAGTTCCAGTGTTTTATCTTATAAAAAGAAAGAAATTTAATAAATCATAATGTCTTTCTGGCTGGGTCCCCTGATAGCTAAAACAAATTAAGGTTTAAAAATCAGAAGGTATATGGAAGGGAGGTTGGGAGGGATGGGTGGGTGGGCTGGAATGGGAGTAAAAGATTGAAACTGTACTGAATAATCTAAAAAAAAATAAAAAATAAAAAAAATAAAAACCAAAAAAAAAATCAGAAGGTATAAATGAGAATACTAAAATTATGCTTTCTTATGTAAAATGTCATTAATTTCCATTGTTGATAACTTTATTTTACAATTTTATAGTCAAGATTGAAGTTTAGAACTTACTTTGAGTTGTGGTTACTACTGTATAGTTTTAGGAAAAAATTGTTTGCAAGAATCAAGAACCCACTCAAATTAGCTCAAATAAAAAACATACAAGGGGATATTTTATTTTCCCAATTATATGTGTAAGCCTAAGGAATAAACAAAAAGCATTAAGTTTCTATGCTCTGTGCCTCTTCCCCTTTCTCTAACGTTGTGTTGCCTTACTCTCTGTTCCACTTGAAGACTAATTTCTTCTATAAATCTTTTGTGTCTGTTTCTTACTACATTTTTCTGGCCCATAGAAACCAACTCTGTTTCCATTACCTTTTAGCACTGCTTTCCAGTACCTCCTAACTTCATTTTTTGAAGCTCTTAGAGGGTGGAAAATTTGGGGAGAAAATTGATTAGCTTCTCTTGGGTCTGGTTCTATCCCTACCGCCTAATTGAGTCAGCTATAAATGGGATCATTCTATGTAAATGTGACTACATAGGCACACTTATTCAGCAGAATCTGTGGCTAGCATTTCCAAAGAAGGGAAAGTGGGTTGGAAAAGTGCTGTACACATTTTTCCTGTAGAATATTAACTTAATCAGATTGTGTTGTCAGTTGAAGAGTTGTTATCTTGGAGAAATTTTTTTTTCTTTTGAAGTTGAATATCTACACCCTTATTAGTCTAGAAAAGTTAAATATATCAGAAGCTAGTTGAAAAAAGGATTTATTTATTTATGTTCTTTGTTTTAGCACAGGTTATCTTTTCTCTTTTCTTTCTTTTTCTTCCATCATCATTTATCCCCACCAAATCCTCTTCCACCTCCAGAAAATAAGGTATTTTTAATGTATAAAACCAGCAGCCAACCAACATTTCTGACACATTTGCTGCCAAACTTTGTGCTGGGTTCTGGTACATGTGTTAGCACCCTAAACATACACATGTGCATGATTTCTCTTCCTCTCTCTCTGTCTCTCTTTCCCTGCCTCCCTCTTCTTCTCCTTCTCCCTCTTGAACCTATTAAAATAAAAGAGGATGAGTGACTATAGTAGATACATGTGAGATTCAGGCAAAAAATAAGCAAAGATTGATAGCTCTAGTATTTCTCAAATAAGACAGAGATGGTTGGTGAGTAATAACAACCTTTATCTATAAACCTCTGGTCTTCCTCTTCCCTCCCTCCATAGTTCCTCCCTCCCTTCCTCCCTTCCTTCCTTCTTTCCTGGTTTTTAGCATAATAAAAACTTTTCTTGTAAACTATGCTTTTATAATTTTGTCATTGAGTTAGGTGGGTATTTTTTAAAATATAAACTTCATTATATGAGAAATATGTAATTAAAACACATTTTCTATTTCTTAATCTTGAGTTTTCTCTTCTAGATTGCAGAAAAAACAGAGCTCAAAATAGCAGAGTCTCGAGAAGGCTATAGACCAATTGCTAGACATTCATCAGTATTATTCTTTAGCATTGCAGACCTGGCTAACATTGATCCCATGTACCAGTACTCTCTCACCTGGTTTGTGAACCTTTATATCAACTCTATTCATGACAGGTAAACTTTCTACAGCTTCAATCATACTCTCTAGGTTGGATTTTCATCATCTTTCCATTAAATAAATATATATCTTCTTTCTTATTACTTGTGTAATATAATATTCATTATAAAACACTTAAAATATGGAAAAGTTAGAAAGAAAGAAAGAAAGAAAAAGAAAGAAAGAAAGAAAGAAAGAAAGAAAGAAAGAAAGAAAGAAAGAAAAAGAAAGAGAATGAGGCTTTCTATTTTAAGTTTTGTTTCACTTCTACACAAGATTTAGATATAGAGGATTTGCTTTAGTCCTTTTTTTTTTTTTTTGCTCTCTTTTAAATATATGGTTTGAAGGGCAGAGGCGTGAGTAAGATTATTAATGGTTTAGGAGCAATACTTTCTCTACAGTGACTTTGCCCACAGGGATGTTTGTTATAATGATATTATCTCTTCATTCTAGCCAAGAGTAGTTCCTTTTTGTATATGTTTTTATACTTTTAGAAAATAAATAACTTCTTATTGATTCATCACAAAGCAACAACAATAGATAGATAGATAGAGAGAGACAGAGACTATCATGTGTGTTCTACATGGGATCTTGGTAGAACAGTCTCCTGAGTGATTGAAATGCCTGAGTTTTCCCAGTTGGAATTTGGAATTTGAATTTATATAACCCACCTCATGGAAGAAATTCAAGTTGAGGAATTGACATAAATGTTAATGACAAATGTTGATGTGGATGTGGAGTCATTAGTACCCTCATACACAGCTGGTGAGATTGTAAAATAGTGTAGTCACTTGGGAAACATTTTGGAAATTCCTCAAAGTATTAAACATGGATTTGCCATATGATCCAATAATTCCAACAAATTCAGCAATTCTTGGGTGCATACTGAAGAGAATTTAATGCATATGTTCACACAGAAACATTTAGGTTTTAGACATGCACACACACACACAAAAAGTGTATCCAAAGGTTACTTGGGTCCTGGCTGGGTATCTCAGTTGGTCAGTGTCATCCTGATACACAAAGGTTGTGAGTTCACTCCCCAGTCAAGACATATACAAGAAGCAATGAATGAATGCATAAATAAGTGGAATAACAAATCAAAGTTTCTCTCTCTCTCATCTATATCTATCTATCTTTCTCTCTCTCTCTCTCAAAACAGTAAGAAAAATTTTTTTTAAGTTACTTGGGTTAGTTTTTTCCTTCTTTAGTATGGTCATATTTGTGTGAAATACAGTTAGGTTCATGTGTTTATTTTTGTATTTCACTTCAGAATGTTTTCCTCTTTCTTGTTGATATTATTTTTGTTGTTGATTTTAACTTTATTATATTTTGAGCACATAAACCGTTTATTTCACTCCAAAATAAATCCTGTACCAAAAGGGTGTTCATAAAAGTGTCAGTGCCCCCACCCTTCCATTCCATTTCCATGGACACAAGTAGTACTATTTTTAAATTAAATTTTTAATTTTGAAATAAGTGTAGACTCACATGCAATTATAAGAAATAATACATTGATCATGTATACTCTTTACCCAGTGTCACCAATGGTGACATCTTGAAAACCTATAGTACACTATCACAATGAGGATATTGATATTGATATTGAAGTTGTACACACACACACAAAAACTATATAGTCAAAACATATGAAAATTCCATCACCACAAAGATCCCTGTTTCCCTTTTATAGCCATACCCTCTTCCCTCTCATCCCCACATTCTTGTGAACCCTTGGCAACCACTAATCTGTTTTCCATTTCTATAATTTTGCCATTTCTAGAACATTACATAAATGGAGGAATTGGCTTTTTTCACCCAGCATAATTCTCTGAGAATTTATTCAAGTTGTTGCATGTATCAATACTTTACTCCTTTTTATTGCTGAAAAGTATTTCATGATGTTGATGTACTACAGATTATTTAATCATTCATCTATTAAAGGACATCTGGGTTATTTTAGTTTGGGTCTATTAGAAATAGAACTGTTATAAACATGTATGTACAGGTTTTTGTGTGAATAATAAGTTTTCATTTCTCTGAATCAAAATGCCTAGGAATGCACTTTCTGAGTTATGTGGTATTTGCTTGTTTAATTTTTAATTTTTTAATTTTTTATTGTTGTTCAAGTACAATTGTCTCCATTTTACTGAACTTTTCCAGAATGAGTTTATTATCTTATATTCCCATTAGTATTACTGAAAAAATTAAACTAAAAAAATGAAAGCAATATATGCTTTTTGCAAAATTTTTGAAACATATAAGAGTATAAAGTAGAAAATAAGTGTCAGTTATAACTCCACTGAGAAGTAACTACATTTGTCCATATATTTTCTAACTTTTTATATATAGTTTTAAATGTATAGATCTTGACCTAGATTTTAGGCTTCTTTGGGGCAGGTAAATGTTTTATAATTCTTCATCTCATACAATTCCATCACCAGCACAGATTCTTAGACTAATAAAGATTCAATAGGTGTTTTTAATTAACCTTTTGTTTTCAGTAATTTTGGAGTACAATATGAAATTTAAAATTTTGAAAATAGACAGTATAAACCATATTTCATTTTCTCATAGAATTATACCCTATTTTTTACATAAAGATTTATAAGAAATTGTACACACACAAACTCTACAGGGAGGTCCCATATACCCTTCACCTTCTTTCTCCAATGGTAACATTTGCATAATTATAGTACAATATCACAACCAGGAAGTTCACTTGGTACACTCCAGAGAGATTATTCAGATTTCACTAGTTTTACATGCACTCATTTGTGTGTGTGTGTGTGGTTTCATATTTTTACAGTAAATAGTTTGATAAAATAAAAACTAATTACATATTAATTTGTATTTTACTTACTTTTACCTTAGTTGTGTTTGACTAAATATATTTTCCTTCTTTTAACCTTTTAGTAACAAATCCAAAATCTTAGAAAAGCGTCTGCGATATTTGAATGACCACTTCACATACAACTTATATTGTAATATATGCCGGTCACTATTTGAGAAGGACAAACTGTTGTTTTCCTTTTTATTATGTACCAATCTTCTTCTGTAAGTTATTTGCTTTTTCTTAATTTATTTATTTTAAAAATCTTCCTGGAATATCTAATTAATAAAGATGGCTGCTCCATTTAATTCATGACTTACTTGTATATTTCTCTTCAATAGTATTGGTGTTTTTGTTTATTTGATTTTTAAAATTTACATTGCATAGGAAAGTTTACAAAATATTCATGTACAGTTCAATAAATTCTTACATGCGAAAATCTGTATAACTATAACCCAAGTCAAGAAAGAAAGCTTTTTCAAATGGGCTTCTTTTACTTAATAATATGTATTTAAGGTGCTTCTATGTGTTTTTATGGCCTGATAGATCACTATTCTCTTTTTAAGTATGTTTTATTGATTATGCTAGTACAATTTTCCCAATTTCTCCCTTTTTATCACCCTGTACCCCCTTCCCTCCAGCATCCCCTCCCAGTTCATGTCCATGGGTTGTACATATAAGTTCTTTGAGTTCTATGGTTCCTATACCATTATTTATCTCTCCCCATCTATTTTATGGCTACCAATTATGCTTCTTCTTCCCTGTACCTTTTTTCCCCCCATTCCTCCCTTCCACCTCCTCACTGAAATCCCTCCATGTGATGTCCATTTCTATGATTCTGTTCATGTTCTAGTTGTTTGCTCAGTTTTTGTTTTCATTGTTTTTCTTTTCTTTTCAGTTCATTTGTTGATAGTTTTGAGTTTGTTGTCATTTTACTGTTCATAATTTCAATCTTCTTTTTCTTATATAAGTCCCTTTAACAATGCATATAATAAGGGCTTGGTGATGATGAAATCCTTTAACTTGACCTTATCTGGGAAGCACTTTATCTGCCCTTCTGTTCTAAACAACAGCTTGCCTAGATAGAGAAATCTTGGATGTAGATCCTTGCCTTGCATGACTTCAAATACTTTTTTCCAGCCCTTTCTTGCCTGCAAGGTTTCTTTTGAGAAATCAGCTGATAGTCTTATGGGAACTCCTTTGTAGGTAACTCTCTCCTTTCCTCTTGCTGCATTTAACATTCTCTCTTTATCTTTAATCTTGGGTAACTTAATGATAATGTGCCTTGGTGTGTTCCTCCTTGGGTCCAACTTCTTTGGGACTCTCTGAGCTTCCTGGACTTCCTGGAAGTCTATTTCCTTTGCCAGATTGGGGAAGTTCTCCTTTATTATTTGTTCAAATAACTTTTCCACTTGTTGTTCTTCCTCTTCTCCTTCTGGTACCCCTATAATTCAGATGTTGGAACGTTTAAAGACATCCTGGAGGTTCCTAAGCCTCTCCTCATTTTTTTGAATTCTTGTTCTTCATTCTTTTCTCTTTGGTTGCTTCTGTCTTCCTTCTGGTCCACTCCATTGATTTGAGTCCCAGTTTTCTTCCCATCACTGTTGGTTCCCTGTGCATTTTTCTTCATTTCACTTAGCATAGCCTTCATTTTTTCATCTAATTTGCGATGAAATTCAACCAATTCTGTGAGCATCCTGATCACCAGTGCTTTGAACTGTGCATCTGATAGGTTGGCTATCTCTTCATCACTTAAAATATTTGCTGTGGGGCTTTAATCTCTTCTTCCATTTGGGCCACTTTTTTTTTTTTGTCTTGTGGTGCCTGTTACGTATGAGGGGCAGAGCCTTAGGTGTTCACCAGGGTGGGGCAGCCCAGTAGCTGGGTTGTGATGCTGTATGTGGGGGCAGGGTCTGAGGGAGAACAGTGGTACTTGCTCTGCTCTCCATTGGAGTTCAGTCCCTTCTGCTGCTTCCCCCAAGCAAACTGGGCCTTTCTGGTGCTAATTCCTGTGTGGGTGGGCTTGTGTATGTTCTAGGATCCTGTGGGTCTCTCCAAGGAGCTCTCCTGTGAGGCTGGAAGTCTCTCCCTGTGCCTCAACCCCTATAGGTGTTTTCAATCAGTGTCCTGAGGCTCTATTTCCCAGCGCTGGGACCCTGGGTTGTGTGCAGTGCCTCGTTTCTCAATTGCTGCCTTGCTGGGTCTGCCAGTTGCCACCCCGTGCCCAGGGTCTGCCCACTGTGGTTTTGCACCTGGATGAACATGTCTATTTTAACTCCTTGGTTGTCCAACTTCCATACAGTTCAATTTTCTGTCAGTTCTGGTTGTTATTCTGTTTCTAAATTGTTGTTGTCCCTATCATGGTTGTGTGAGGAGGCACAGTGTGTCTACCTATGCCTCCATCTTGGCTGGAAGTCCTGTTTTATTCTTTCAGTGATTTTTTAGGGTTATAGTATACCGTCCAACTTTTCACAGTCAATCTTTAGGTAAAACTATATATATGCTGTCATACATTTTACTTGCATGTGTGTTATAAATCCCACAGCACCCTGTTGTTTTGCTTTAAATAGTCAATTATTTTTGAAAGAGACTTAAATAAAAAGAAAAGTTTTTATGTTTACCTGTGTAGTTACTATTTATGGAGATTTTTATTCTTTTATGTAGATCCAAATTTCCATCTATCTGAAACTTTCTTTAACATTCTTATACTATAGGTCTACTGGTAATGAACCATTTAAGTTCTGTACATCTAGGGAAAAGAATCAGTGGGGCTTTTTTAGATTTTGTATTTTTTACCTCCAAAAGTTGCATTGGCTTTTTTTTATATTGCTTATTTCTCTCTTCATTATCTTTTCGTTTCAATGCCATCATATTTATAATAGCTTTTAACATTTTTGTCTGCTTGTAGTATTATCACTATCACTTCTATGTCTGTGTCTATTGACTTATTTTTCTACTGTTTATGGATGCTGTGAATTTTACATTGGTAAATGCTGGTTTTTTTGTGTTCCTTTGAAGAGTATTAGACTTTACTTTTTCAGGTAATTAAATTACTGCTGGACTAGCTTGATCATTTCAAGGCTTGTTTTTAAACTTTCTTAAGACAGTTTTAGGGTAGACTTATTCTAAGGCTAGGTTAGCTTCACTACTAAGGTGTGGTCCTTCTGATGTAACCACTGAATTCCTCTCATGTTAAACAACGATTAGACTCTAGTTGACAAAAACTCATATTTCTAGGCCTGTGTGAGCTCTGATAGCTACTAAGCTTACAGCTCCCCAGATACACTTTGCCAAGCATCCTGGAATTTTACCCTACTCACATATGACTTAGAATTTAGTAAACCTATCCAGATTTCTAGAGCTCCTTTTTTCATGCATCTCCCTCCTCTCTAGTATTCTGTCTACAAATTCCAGTCACCTCAGCTTTACTTAACTTTGATAGAGATATATTCAATTCAGCAACACTGCCACATTCCTATCTAGATCTCCCCCATGATGAGCACATGGTCTGGAACATGCCTCCACCATGGACAGCTGAGGCAATCATAAGGATCACCTTATTTGTCTCCGTATTTTTTTTAAATTTATTTATTTTTATTTTTTCAAATATATTTTATTGATTATGCTATTACAGTTGTCCTATTATCCCCCCTTCATTC
>JAPYXV010006145.1:0-10004 GCA_028533065.1 Trachops cirrhosus | reverse complement strand
GTGCAGGCCAGCGCTCAATCCACTGAGCCATAGCAGCCAGGGGTATTCTGAGTTTGTTTTTTAGTGTGTGTATGGTGTAAGATAGTGGTCCAGGTTCATTCTCTACCATGTGACTGTCTAGTGTTCTCCACACCACTTATCCTTTCCTCATTATATATTCTGGGCTCCTTTGTTGTAAATCAATTGAACATATGTGTATGGTTTTATTTCTGAACTCTGTATTTCATTGCACTGATCTATGGGTCTGTTTTTTTTTTCTTAGCCTCATCCAAGCACATGCTTATTCATTTTAGGAAGGGAGGGTAGGGGAAAAGAAAGAGAGAGGCAGAGACAGAGACAGAGAAACACTGATTGGTTGCCTCCTGTATGCGCCTTGACTGATGACGTACCTGCAACCCAGACATGTGCTCTGACTGGGAATGGAACCCACAGCCTTTCAGTTTACAGGATGATGCTCCAACTAACTGAGCCACACTAGCCAGGGCCTATTTTAATGTTAGTGCCATACTTTCTTGATTACTATTGCTTCATGATAAAGTTTGAAGTCAAGAAGTGAGATACCTCCAGCTTTGTTCCGCTTTCTGCAGATTGCTTTGACTATTGGGGGTGTTTTGTTATTTCATACAAATTTTAGGATTTTCTTCTCTTTGTGTGAAAAATGTCATTGAATTTTTGCTAAGGATTGTGTGAAATCTGTAGATTGCTTTGGCAGTAGGGATATTTTCACAATATTCTTTCCATCCATGAGCATGGATTATCTTTTTATTTTTGTCTTCAATTTCTTTCAATAATGTCTTATAGTTTTTAGAGTACATGCCTTTTACCAATTAATTTTATTCGTAGGTGTTTTATTATTTTTAATGCTAGATGTTGATTATTTATTCCTAGATGTTTTATTTTGTAAATGGTATTATTCTATTATTTTCTCTTCCTGATATATCATTATTAGCGTATAGAAACAGATTTTTGTATATTGATTTTGTTTTCTGCAACATTATTAAATTTGATCATTTATTCTAAAAGTTTTGGGGACAGTATTTAGAATTTTTTATTATAATTTGTTATTAACACATAATTGACATATAATATCCTATTTGTTTCAGGTGTACATCATAGTGATTGATATTTATATACATTCTGTAATGATCCCCATGGTAAGTCGAGTTGCCATTTCTAACCATACAAAGTTACTATAGTATTATTGACTATATTCCTTATGCTGTACTTTCAATCCATGATTTATATATTTTATAACTGGTAGTTTGTACCTTTTAGTCTCTTCACCTATTTCACCCATTCCCCAATCTTTTTCCTCTCTGGTAGCCACCAGTTTGTTTCTCTGTATCTGGGAGGATATTTCTGTTTTTTTTAAAATCATATGGTATTTGTCTCTCTCTGTCTGACTTACTTCACTTAGTTTAATACCCTCTGGGTCCATCCATGATATCATAAATGGTAAAACTTCATTCTTTATATGGTTAAGTAATATTTCATTTAATATATGTATCTTCCTTATCCATTAGTCTACTGATGGACACTAAGGATGCCTCCATATCTTTGCGATTGTAAATTATGTTTTAATGAAAATAGGGGTACATATAGCTCTCTGAATTAGTGTTTTTGTTTCCTTTGCATAAATACCCAAAAATGGAATTGGTGAGTTGTATAGGAGTTTTATTTTTCATTTTTGGGGACTCTCCATACTGTTTTCCACAGTGGCTGCACCATTTTACATTCCCACCAAGGATTCCCTTTTCACCATGTCATTGCCAATACTGGTTGTCTTTTTGATAAGGAGCTATTCTGACAGATTAGAAGTGATATTTCATTGTGGTTTGATTTTCATTTTTCTGGTGATTAGTAATGTTGAGCATCTTTTCATGTGCCTGTTGGCCATTTGTATGTCTTCTCAGGAAAAGTATCTATTGAAATCCTCTGACCTTTTTTTAATTTTTTTTATATTAAATTGTATAAGTTCCCTATATGTTTTGGATATTAACCCCTTATAGGATATATGATTTCCAAATGTATTTTACCATTCAGTAGGTTTCATTTTCACTTTTGGGGGGTTTGTTTACTGTACAAAAGGTTTTTATTTTGATGTAATCTCATTTGTTTATTTTTGCTATTGTTACCCTTGTCTAAGCAGACTAGTCCAAAAATATTACTATAACCAATGTCAAATAGCATACTGTCTACATTTTTTCAGGGAGTTTCATGGTTTCAGGTCTTGTATACAAGTCTTTATTTTTAATTTGTTTTCATATATGGTGTAATAGTCTAGTTTTCTTTTTTGCATGTATTGGTCCAGTTTTTCCAACTATATTTATTAAAGAAACTGTTTTGCCCCAGTGTACATTCTTGCCACTTTTGTCACACATTAAATGATCCATATGTGTGGGTTTATTTTGGAGTCCTCAATTCCATTCCATTGTTCTATATATCTTTTTTTTTTCATGCCACTAACATACTATCTTGATTATTGTATCTTTGTAGTAGAGTTTGATATCAGGGATTGTGCAATCCCCAGCTTTGTTCTTTTTTTTTCCCTCAGGATTTCTTTGGTATTTGGGGGTTTTTGTAGTTCAATGTAAGTTTTAGGAATCTTTGTTCTAGATCTGTAAAAAATATCATTGGTATTTTCATTGAGATTGCATTAAATCTATGGAATCTTTTGCTCAGTATGGACATTTAAACAGTAATAATTCTTCCAACCCATGAGTATGGTATATTTTCCATTTATTTCTACCATCTCTAATTTCTTTCTTAAGTGGCTTATAGTTTTCATAACAGAGATTTCACCTGCTGGGTTATATTTACCCCCAGGTATTTTATTCATTTTGATGCTGTTGTAAATGGGATTTTTAAAATTTCTCTTTCTGATAGTTCATTAATATTAGTATAGATAAGAAGCCAATTTCTGTATATTAATTTTGCATCCTGTAATTTTACTGAATTCATTTATTGGTTCTAATAGTATTTTGTGAAGTCTTCCAGGTTTTCTGTATAAAGTATCCAAGTCATCTGCAAACAGTGACAGTTTTACTTCTTTATTTTCCATTTGGATGCCAGTTATTAATTTTTTTAACTAATTACTGTGGCTAGGACTTCCAATACTATCATAAATAAAAGTGGCAAGAGTGGATATCCTTGTCTTGTTCCTGATCTTAGAAGAAAAACTTTCAACCTTTCATCACTGAGTTTGGTGTAAGTTATGGGTTTGTCATATATGGCCTTTATTATGTTAAGGTATGTTTCTTCTATACCACTTTGTTGAAAGTTTTTATCATAAATGGATTTAGAAATTTTCATATGCTTTTTATGCATGTATTGGTATGATCATATGATTTTTATCCTTTCTTTTGTTAATATGTATCATTGATTGATTTGCAGATTTTGAACATTTAGGGTTTCTTATATATAATATCATGCAAACTGCAAATAATGGTAGATAGTTTTACTTTTTCCTTTTCAATTTGAGTATCTGTTTTTCTTTTTCTTGCCTAATTGGTCTTATGGTACTATGTTAAATAAAATTGGCATAGAGTAGGCATCCTTCTACTGCTCCTGATCTTAGAGGAAAAACTGATTTTCTTTTTTTGATCATATAGAGAGATTTTATTAATTTTTAAATTGTGTATCCTGTTACAGTTGTCCCAATTTCTTTTGCTAATATTTTGTTGAGGATTTTTATGTGTATTTCATCAGGGATATTTGGCTGGTAATTCCTTTTTCTTGTGGTTTCCTTTTCTGATTTAGGCATCAGGGTAACACTGGCTTTGTAAACTGAGTTTGGTCGTGTTCCTTCCCCTTCTATTTTTTGGCAAAGTTTAAGAATATGTATTAAGTCATCTTTTAGTGTTTGGTAGAATTCAACAATGAAGCTATTTTATCTTGGACTTTTGTTGGGAAGGTTATTGTTACTAATTCAAACTCTTTCATAGTAACTAAATTGTTCGAATTTTATATTTTTTTCATTCAGTTTTGGAAGTTTGTATGTTTAGAGGACTTACCGATTTCTACCATTTTTTTCCATTTTTTGGACTATAATTGTTCATAGTGTAGCCTCTTATGTTTCTTTGTCTTTCTGTGTATCTGCTGTAATGTGTCCTCTTTAAATTCTGACTTTATTATTTGAGCCCTTTCTGTTCATGAGCCTTGCTAAAGACTTCCCTATTCTATTTTTCTTTTTGAAGAATCAGCTATTAGTTAAATTTATCTTTCCTATTTTCTTTTCAGTATCTATTTGATTTATTTCACTCTAACCTTTCTTATTTCCTTCATGCTAAGAGGACTTAGTTTGTTCTTTGTCTAGTTCCTTGAGGTGTAAAGTTAGTTCGTTAATTTGAGATCTTTCTTGTTTATTAACAACAGTGTTTATTGCTATGTTCCTCCCTGTTAAAACTGCTTTTGTTGGCCCTGGCAGGGAGGTCAGTTGGTTAGAGCATCGTCCCAATACACCAAGGTTGCAGACTTTGTCAGGGGAGATACAAGAATCAACCAATGAATACATAAATAAGTGAAACAACAAATCAGTATTTCTCTCTTTCTCTCTCAAGTCAATAAATAAAAAATGAAAATGAAAAACTACATGCCACAAAATTTAGTGTATCTTATTTCAAATTTCATTTGTCTTGAGATTTTAAAAAATTTCTCTTTTGATTTACTCTTTGACCCACTGAATTTTTAGTAGCATGCTATTAGGCTCTGTATATTTGTAGATTTTCCTTTTGTGATTGCTTTGTACTTTCATACCATTTCTATCTAAAAAGATCATTGGTATGATTTCAGTTTCCTTCAGTTATTAATTATTGTTTTCTCTTCTAAAATATGATCTATCTTAGAAAATATCCCATGTTTTCTTAAGAAAAATGTGTGTTCTGGTTTTGGATGGATTATCTTGTAAATATTTGTTAACTGATCTAATGTGTTATTTAAATCAAATGTTTGACTATTATCTTAATTTGTTTACTTTATTGTTATCATTGACACTATTATAAATATCCTCATTTTCCTCCCTTTGCCCACCTCCACCCAATCCCTAGCCCACCTTCCCTCTGGCCATCACCATACTGTTGTCTCTGTCTATGGGTTATGCATATAGATTATATGGCTAATCCTTTCACCTTTTTCATTCACTCCCCACTCCTGCCTCCCCTCTGACAGCTGTCAGCCTGTTCCATGTATCCATGCCTCTGTTTCTATTTTGTTTGACAGTTTATTTTGTTCATTAGATTCCACATATAAGTGTGATCATATTGTATCTGTCTTTCTTTGACTGGCTTATTTATCTTAGCATAATAATTTCCAGGTCCATCCATACTGTCACAAAAGGTAAGATTTCCTTCATTTTATGGTGATGTAGTATTCCATTGTGTAAATAGGCCACTGCCTTTTTTTTTAATCCTCACCTGAGGATATGTTTTATTCATTTTAGAAAGAGTGGGAAGAAAAGAGAGAAACATTGATGTGAGAGACAAATATCAATCAGTTGCCTCCCATATGCACCCCAACAGGGGAACAAACCCACAACCTAAGCATATGCCCTGACCTGGAATTTAACCTGCAACCTCTTGGTGTGCAGGATGACACTCCAACCAGCTGAGCCACCCTGCCATGGCTTTACCACTGCTTTTGTGTTCATTCATCTACTGGTGTGCACTTGGGCTGTTTCTAGATCTTGGCTATTGTGAGTAATGCTGCTATGAACATAGGAGTACATATATTTTTCAAATAGGTATTTTGGGATTCTTAGGATATATTTGCAGAAGTGGGATATCTGGGTCAAAGGTCAGTTCCATTTTTAATTTTTTGAAAAAACTCCAGACTGTTTTCCACAGTGGCTACACTGGCCTGCATTCCCACCAACAGCGCAGTGAACAAGGGTTTGCTTTTCTCTACATCCTCACCAGCACTTGTTTGTTGATTTATTGATGGTAGCCATTATGGCAGTTGTGAGATTATATCTCATTGTGGTTTTAATTTGCATCTCTCTGGTGATTAGTGACATTCAGCATTTTTTAATATATCTATTGACCATCTGTATGTCCCCTTTGGAGAAGTGTCCATTTAGGGCCTTTGTCCCTTTTTTAAAAGATTTTATTTATTTAATTTTGACAGAGGGGAAGGGAGGGAGAAAGAGAGGGAGAGAAACACCAATGTGTGGTTGCTTCTCATGCACCCCCTACTGGGGACCTGTCCGGCAACCCAGGCATGTGCCCTAGACTGGGAATGGAACCAGCAACCCTTTGGTACACAAGCTGGCACTCAGTCCACTGAGCCACACCAACCAGGGCCCTTTGTCCATTTTTTAATTGGATTGTTTGTCTCCCTGGTGTTGAGTTGTATATGTTCATTTTATATTTTGGAAATTAACCCCTTATCAGATGTATCATTGGTGAATATGTTCAGCCATACAGTGGGTTCTCTTTTCATTTTGTTGGGGTTTTTTTTTTTTGGCTGTGCAGAAGCTTTTTAGTTTGAAGTAGTCTGATTTGTTTACTTTTTTCCTTTGATTCCCTTGCCCTAGGAGTCATAATGGCAAAAATATTGCTGCATGAGATGTATTAGATTTTACTACATATGTTTTCTTCAAAGATTTTCATAGTTCCATGACTTACATTTAAGTGTTTTATCCATTTTGAATTTATTCTTCTGTAGGGAGTAAGTTGGTTTGATTGTATGTACCTAATTTTCCCAACACCATTTATTGGAGAGACTGGCTTTTCTCCCTTGTATGCTCTTGCTTCTTTTGTCAAATATTAATTGACCATATAGGCATGGGTTGATTTCTAGCTCTTTGTTCTATTCCATTGATCTATATGCCTGTTCTTATGCCAGTACAAGGCTGTTTTGATTGCAGTGACCTTGTAATATAGTTTCACATCATGTATTATGATACTTCCAAATTTGTTCTTCTTACTTAAGACTGCTGAGGCTGTTCAAGGTCTTTTTTTGATTCAATATAAACTTTTGGAATACTTGTTCTAGATCTGTGAGATATGCCATTGGTATTCCAATAGGAATTGCATTGGATTATAGATTACTTTGGGTGGTATGGACATTTTAATGATGTTAAGTCTTCCAATCCTTGAACATAGTATGTGCTTCTACTTTGTATGTTCCTCAGTTTCTTGCTTCAGTGTTCTATAATTTTCCAAGTACAAGTCTTTTACATTCTTAATTAAATTTATTCCTAGGTACCTTATTTGTTTGTTGTTGTTGTTGTTATAATAGTGAATGGGATTGTTTTCTTAGTTTTGCTTTCTGATAGTTCATTATTGGTGTATGAAAATGTCTCTGAGCCCTGGTTGGTGTGGCTCAGTGGACTGAGTGCCAACCTGCAAACCAAAGGGTCACTGGTTCGATTCCCAATCAGGGCATGTCCCCAGTGGGGGGCATGTGAGAGGCTACCACACATTGATGTTTCTCTCCCTCCCCCTTTCCCTCTGTCTAAAAATAAATAAATAAATAATCTTTAAAAAAAGAAAATGTCCCCAATATCTGAATATTAATTTTGTATTCTGCTACTTTGCCAAATTCATGGATTAGATCTAGTAGTTTTTTAACGGAGTCTTTAGGCTTTTCTGTGTGTAACTTCATGTCATTGGTGAATAAAGATAGTTTTACTTCCTCCTATCCAATTTGGAAGCCTTTTATTTCTTCTAGTCTGATTGCTGTGGCTAGTACTTTCAGCATTATGTTGAATAAGAGTGATGCAAGTGGACATCCCTTTTTTGTTCCTAACCTTAAGGTAAATACATTTAGTTTTTTCCCATTTAGTTTGGCTGTGGGTTATTCATATCTGGCCTTTATTACATTGAAGTATGATCCCTCTATTTCCACTTTAGTGAGAGTTTTTATCATGAATGAGCTTTGGATATTACCACATGCTTTTCTGGGTCTATTGACATGATAATGTGGTTTTTATCCTTCATTTTTTAATGTGATATATCACATTTATTGATTTGGAGATAGTGTACCAATGTTGAATCCTCAGAATAAATCTCACTTGATCATAGTGTGTGACCTTTATAATGTATTGCTGAATCTGGTTAGCAAATAGTTTTTGAGGATTTTAGCACCTATGTTCATCAAGGGTATTGGCCTATGATTTTCTTTCTTGGTATGTCTTTATCTGGTTTTGCAATTAGGAGAATGCTGGCTTCGTAAAAAGAGCTTAGGAGTCTTCTGTCATCTTGCATTTTTGGAATTGTTTGAGGAGACTAGGTGTCAGTACTTCTTGACTGTTTGGTAAAATTCACCTGTGAAGCCATCCAACCCAGGACTTTTATTTATTGGGAGTTTTTGGATGACTGCTTCAATTTCACTAGTTGTAATCTGTCTACTCAGATTCTCTGATTGTTCCTAATTCAGTTTTGGAAGATGTAGATTTCTATGAATTTATCAATGTTTTCTAGTTTGTCCAATATGTTGGCATATTGTTGTTCATAATATTTTCTTTTAAAAAAATTTTATTTATTTTTTTTGGAGAGAGGGGAAGGGAGGGAGAAAGAGAAGGAGAGAAACATCAATGTGTGGTCGCCTCTTACATGCGACCTAGGTTCCTATTAGGCTCCTATTAGTTCCTAGGTTCCTGTTAAGAACCTAGCCCTCAACTCAGGCATGTGCCCTTACTGGGAATCAAACCAGTGACCCCTTGGTTCACAGGCCAGCACTCAATCCACTGAGTAATACCAGACAGGGTTGTTCATAATATTTTCTTAAAATCCTTTCTAATTCTTTGGTGTCAGTTGTAACTTCTCTTCTTTCATTTCTGATTTTACTTATTTGGGTCCTGTCTTTTTTTCTACATCAGTCTCATTAAAGGATTCTTGAACTTGTTCATATTTTCAAAGAACCAGCTTGTGGTTTCATTGATCTTTTGTATTGTTTTTTTATAATCTACTTTGTTTCTTTTTGCTCTGATGTTTATTGTTATCTTCTTTCTATTCACTTCGGGTATTACTTTTTTCAGTTCATTTAAGTGTAAAGTTAGATTGTTTTTATTGTTTCCTGAAGTAGGCCTATAATGCTATGAATTTCCTTCTTAGGACTGCTTTCATTGTGTCCCATAGATTTTGAGTTGTTTGTGTTTATTTCATATGTTTTAAGGTAACATTTGATTGCATCCTTGACCTCACTCTTAACCCATTCATTGTGTAGTAGCATGTTATTGAGTTCCATGTCTTTGTGTGTTTTTCAGATTTTTTTCTTGTGATTGATTTCTAGTGTCAAACCATTGTGGTCAGAGAAGATGCTTGATATGATTTCAATCTTCTTAAATTTACTGAGGCTCATTTTGTTTCCTAACGTGTCGTCTTTCCTAGAAAATGTTCCACGTGCACTTGAAAAGACTGTATATTTTGCTGCTTTAGGGTGAAATGCTCTGAAAATATTAATTAAATCCATATGATCTAGTGTGTCATTTAAGGTGGCCATTTCCTTTTTGAATTTCTGCCTGGAAGATCTACCCATTGATGTCAATGAGGTGTTAAAATCCCCTACTATGACTGTATTACTGTCAATCTCTCCTTTTATGTCCATCAAGATTTTCTTTATATATTTAGGTCTTCCTATGTTAGGTGCATAAATATTTACTAGTTATATCCTCTAGTTGGATTGCTCATCTTATCATTATGTAGAGTCCTTTTTTGTCTCTTACTGTAGTCTTTGTATTAAAGTATAATTTGTCAGAAAAAAGTATTGCTACCCCCGTTTTTTTCCCACTTATATTTTTTTAAATATATTTTATTGATTATGCTATTACAGTTGTCTCATTTCCCCCCTTCATTCCCCTCCACCCTGAACACCCTCTCCCACCCACATTCCCCCCGCTTTAGTTCATGTCCATGTCATAGTTCTTTAGCTTCTACATTTCCCATACTATTCTTGCCCTCCCCCTGTCTATTTTCTACCTACCATCTATGCTACTTATTCTCTGTACCTTTGCCCCCTCTCCTCCTCCCACTCCCCTGTTGCTACTCCTCCATGTGATCTCCATT
>JAPYXV010006144.1:0-10004 GCA_028533065.1 Trachops cirrhosus | reverse complement strand
AAACCATGTATAGTAAAATGACAGCAAACTCACAATTATGAACAACCACACCTAAAACAAAAGCAAACTAAGCAAACAACTAGAACAGGAACAGAACCACAGAAATGGAGATCACATGGAGGGTTAGTAACTGGGGAGTGGGAGGAGGAGAGAGGGGGAAAAGGTACAGAGAATAAGTAGCATAGATGGTAGGTAGAAAATAGACAGGGGGAAGGCAAGAATAGTATGGAAAATGTAGAATCTAAAGAACTTCTGACACATGGACATGAACTAAAGAGGGAAATGTGGGTGGGAGAGGGTGTGCAGGGTGAAATGGAGTGAAGGGGGGTAATGGGACAACTGTAATAGCATAATCAATAAAATATATTTAAAAAAGAAAAATATCTAAAAAGGATTATTAGAATATTGTTTGTGTGCATTCAAGAAAAATTATGATCACTAGACACAAAGAAAGGTTGACATGCTCAGCTAACTTTTTTGTAAAATTACTAGACATATAAGAGAGTGTAAAATATATTTTAAAGCATTTTTCAGTAGTGGGTATGTCCTGGGCCAGGGTTGGCAAAATATTTCCCTCCTGAGCCCATGGCAGAAATCATTAACCTCTCACAACACTCTTTGCCACTAAATTTCTACCTGATCTCACAGTCTTTCTCAGTAAGCAGTCACCATAGTCACTTGCCATTGCTGGCTCAGGGTTTGGTGATGCAGAGAATAAATAACACCCTTAATGAATTCATAAAATAGTAGAGTAAGTATGTCAGATATTAATATTTTGTTTTAGTATAGAATTGGACCTATCAATTTTACTTCAAGAGTAAGGAATAGGGCCATAGTAACATTTTGTAGAAGAGGTGATATTTGAAATGGGTCTCAATAGATAGAAAGGACTTTTCAACATAAGGGAGGAGAAATGCCATAAAATGTGAGTCTGAAGTTTTTGAAATTGGGTCTTGATTATACATTTGTTGGGAAATTAAAGAACTAAGAGTTGAGTGTCAGTATGGTAAGTCATAGCCTTATTTGGACAGTTCTGCCAAAAGAAATTGATCAATGTTGGATGACAGAATTAAGATTTAGAAAGTTTTAAAAGGAAAGACTGATGGGGCAAGACAAAAATGTCTAATGTTTCTATTTTAGGAGATATTTTATCTAATACATTTAATAAATGTAAAGTTCCACATTTAGACTTCCAAAATCCAACTGTACAAATGAAACAAATGGATATTAACAGCAGCCCTAAGATTTCAGTTGATCCTAAGGTTAATATGAGTCATTAAGTTGGGGAGGTTAATAGTAAGGGATAGTATGACATAGTGAAAAGATCTCTGAAATAAGAATTAGGAGACCCAAGTTTAGTTCTATCTTGATAAGTAATTGTGTGACCTCAGTAAGTCATTTCTCCTCTCTAAGCTACATTGTCTTCTGAAGAAGTTGGACTCACATTATGGTTTACAAACTATATTTTTCAGACCCTCTGGATTCTTCTTGGGCCACATTAGGAAAAAAAGAAGGAAGTTGAAATGATGAAGGTTCTGTACCCTCTCGCCTTCTTTTCATTTCAATAAGAAAAACTGCATTCCTTTTTTATTATTATTATTGTTGTTAAAGAGAAACTCCCTTCTTAACTGTTTTAAGAATTGGCATTCTGGCTAAGATTTTACTTATAAAATGATTTCATTGTTTAAAAGTAATAGTTTGAAACTATTTAGCAATGAACATTGTAATATTGGAGTACATTGATAGCACAGTTGTGTGCAAATTAATAAAATTAGTCTCTCTTTACTCTGAAATGGTCAAGGGATATCTGAACACTTCCATTGTGAATACCATGTTTTGAGAGGGACATTGACAAAATGGAATTGATTTAGGGAAAGATGACTCAAGGTAAGAAGAGTATATACATATAGGAGATAATAGGGTTGCTTATCCTGAAAATAGAAGATGTGTGGGGTATGATAAGCATATTGAAATATTCAGAGTTATCCTGTTGAAGAAGAATTTGCCTTATTTTGTTTAGCTTTAGAAAACTGAACTGGAACTACCAAATGGAAAATTTTCAGAACAGATTTTTGAGTTGCCCAACATAAGAGGCAACTTTAAAACATGTAGCCTTACAAAATAATGAGCTTGTAAATAGATAACAATGAGCTAAAGGGATGGGAGGAGGTAGAAGAGAGTAAAGGGGTGGAGGATAAATGGTGATGGAAAGAAACTTGACTTGGGGTGGTCAGCACACAATAACATATACAGATGATGTATTAAAGAATTATACACCTGAAATCTATAGAATTTTATTAACAAATGTTAACTCAATAAATTCCATAAAAATTATAAAAACAAAAAACAAGCTATACATTTTGCAATATAAAAGAAAAAAATTATCACTATTTTCATCCAAAAATCGAAAAATGAACTAAAATACACTTGACCCAGTAAGATTGTTCAGCAAGGTGACCACATATAACATAAACATACAAGATAGTTTTCCTATACTAGAGCAACAGTCAATTATTAAAAAAGTTGTAAGACATATTCCATTCACAATAGCAAACAAAATTATAAGATATATAGGAAAAAATCCATAAGAAATCTATTAGACATACTTGCTGAAATCTGTACAAGTCTTTATTGAAGAAAATATATAACATAGTTAAATGTAAAATATTTAAAGTATTTAAAGATGTTAATTCTCCCTAAACTTAGATATGAAATTCAAAGTAAGCAAAATAAAAATCTCAATACAAAGGGAAAAGATGGCACTGAGGTAGGTGGAAGTGGAGCCCACTTCCCCCTGCACACAGGTGGAACACCTAGCCGATCTTCCGAGGAACAGAGTGAACAGCTAATGGAATCCCATCTTATATGAAGTTTGGTGGTAAGAAAATTGCAGAGGACATTGAAAAACAGACAGTGAGGAGATTGTGCTGGGACAGTAAGGTCCCTGGGATCTGCACAGGGACCAAAGCTGCTACAGCCCCTGCCTGGTGCTGGTCGGTGGCAGCCGCAGGATCTTTGGAGGGGAACCAGACCAGCAGCTCCCTCCCCTACAAAAGCAGGGAAGACAGCGTAGCACCAGGAGAGGCCTGAATATTTGAAATCAATGGGAAGAATAAAGATGAAGTGGGAGATACACAGAGGCTATGTACACCTGCTGGGACTATGGATGTCAGCTAGGTCATTACCAGAGAAATTGGGGAGCTGGATGATTCCTGGAGAAGGGAGAAGAGTTGGGCCCTGTCGGACCCTGACCAATATAGTCTCCAGTCTGGTTAGAAAGTTGGGCTGTGTGAAAAGCCTGACACTTGTTAAGAATGGCAAGCTTAAACAAGTGGATTTTACTTAAAAAAAAAAAAAAAAGGCCCTCAGCTGCTGTTTAAGGAACTCTCATGCAGCAGCTGGCTTGCATGGCAGCTGGCTCCAGTGGTGGCGGGGTGGCACGGTGGTGGGCTAGTGAAGAGGAAGGAGGTAGCATGCTGCACGAACCATTCAGAGGGCAGCAGGGCTCAGGGAGATAGCAGTCCCCAGGGATACTTAATTTAGTGTGGGAGCTGAATGGCCCTAAAGAGACTTTTCAAGGCATAGCACCCAGGCCAGCAGAGAGGGAGAAGGTGGTGTATGAGTTGCCCCTAATCAGTGTACCACATGGGCAACACAAACGGTGGATTAAAGGCACAAGCCTGGCGCATATGGACAGTGGGGGCCCGGCAACACAGGTAGCACACAGAGGATGTGGGCTGGAAATTGGGCAGCAGTGAATATTGTGGCCTAGACCTGGCCCCCATTCTTGCAAAACCACAGGAAGGGGTAAAGGGAAGCCCAGCCCCCCTTGCCTGTGGAATCCAGGAAGACTATCAGAACTTGCTTGGCAGGTTTAAAGTCAGCAGGAGGCTTTTTTCCCCCCAAGTTTGAGGCAATAAGACCTGGAGCTATGAAAGGTCCAGAGACAGATCCACAGAGGGAGCATAAGGCTAACGCCAACAACTGAGAAACAGACAAATTTCACTTTGCTATCATATAGAATTAGCATATTATTGTTTATTTCTATAATTATTATTTTCACTATTTTTACTTCTTTTATTTTGTTAGTATGTTTTATTTTTCTTCTTTCTGTTTAGTTTTCCTCATTCTGTTTGTTTAATTACATTGTTTGACTGGTTTTCCTTATTCTCTCTTTCATATTGTATTTTAATTTCCTTCTTTCACTTCACTTGTGTTCCAGTAACATGTCATTCATAGTCATGTACTTTCTATTCCTGTTATTCAGATGATATATTTCTTGTCATATGATTGTTGTTCCAGTATTATTGTAAATAATTGTTGTCCCATACAATTATAAATACTACACAGCACCCCTCCATGGTCTTAGCTCATTTCACTATCTTCCTGAGCTATATTACTGTTGTGGTTAACTCTATTCTCTCACACACTATGCCTAGTTTCTATCCTATACTCTCACTCTATGTCATTATCTAACTTCACACAAGTGCTCTGTATCCTGGATTCAGCTCACAATCCTTCTCCCCTCTAACAAGAGTCTCATCTCTTTTTCATATTTTATAAAAAGTGGCTAGTTGGATGAAATATTGTGGTTAACACTATACTTATCCAAAAGATCTCCCATCTGTTCTCTACTTGTTGGTACTTTAAATCCCATAGAATACTCTCTGGCTGCCTGAATCCAGTTTGCCTTCTCCCTGCCACTGATCACATACAAGATTAGGTTGGAGCTGTGAACACCAATATAACTCCTGCAAGGGAGAACCCACCAACAAAGGAACCACCAACAGGTAAAAACCCAAGTACAATAAGAGAGCCCACACAAATGGAAGAAAGGGCAAACCTAGAGTACCAGAAGTGGAGATCAAAGAGACCACACCACTGAATCCCATGGAACTCCTGCCATTCAAGTTCACCTTACATAGACAGCCAGCAAAGCAGAATATCAGGAAGCACAGAAACAAACAAAAAGAGTCATCTAAAAGGGGGAGACAAAAAAGAACCTGCAATCAAAAGGAAAAGAAGACTCCCCACTAAAAGAGCTAAATGAAATGGAGGTAAGCAAACTATCAGATATAGAATTCAAAAGAATATTATAAGGATGATCAAGGAACTCACAGACAACTACAAGGAACTGATTGAGAACTACAACAGTATGAAAAAGGAAATAGAAACTATAAACAAAATCAGGAAGAAATGAAAAATAAAATTTCTGAAATAAAAAATACTAGAAGGAGTTACAAGGAGGCTGGATGAAATGGAAGGCTGAATTAGTGAACTGGAAGAAAAGGTGGAAAGAAACACCCAGGTAGAGCAGCAGCACAAAAAAAAAGACTAAAAAAATATGAAGATAGAGTAAGGCAACTCCAAGACAACATGAAACACAACAACATTTGAAACATAGGGTTACCAGAAGGAGAAGAAAAGAAAGAACGGTTAGAAATCCTGTTTGAAAACATAATGACAGAAAACTTTCCAAACCTGGAGAGGGGAAAAAAAACACTCAGGTTCAGGAAGCACAGAAGATCCCAATTAAGATGGACCCAAAGAGGCTCATAATTAAAGAGACCCATAATTAAAATGGCAAAATTCAAAGACAAAGAGAGAATCTTAAAAGCAGCAAGGGAGAAAGAAGTAACATACAAAGGGGCTCAATAAGGCAACCAGCTGATTTCTCAACAGAAATACTCCAATCAAGGAGAGAACGGCAAGAGATATACCAAGTAATGAAAAACAAAGGCCTGCAACCAAGACCACTCTACCCAGTGAGGCTCTCAATTAAAATGTTAGGTGAAATAAGTAGTTTCCCAGACAAAAGAAGGCTCAGAGAATATAACTCCGCCAAACCAACACTGCAAGATATACTAAAAGGACTACTATAAGATAAGGAAGGAAAAGTGTGTGAGAGAGAGGAAGACAGATACAAAGGAATAAAAATGAATAAATACCTGTGAATAATAACCTTAAATGTTAATGGATTAAATGCTTCAATCAAAAGACTTAGGGTAGCTAGCTGAATGGATAAGAAAACACGAACCACACACATAATGCCTACAAGAGACCCACCTCAGAACAAAAGATCTACACAGACTGAAAGTGAAGGGTTGGAAAAAAAATATTCCAAGCAAATGGAGAGGAAAAAAAAAAAGCAGGAGTAGCAATGCTTATATCAGACAAACTAGACTTCAAAACAAACACTGTAACAAGAGACACTGAAGGAGACTTCGTAATACTCACGGGAAGAGTCCATCAAGAAGACATAAATAGTGTAAACATAAGTGCCCCAAACACAGGAGCACACAAATACATAAGAAAAATCTTGGAGGACTTCCAGAAAGATATAGACAGCAACACACTTATACTAGGGGATTTTAACACTCCACTGTCAAAAATATATAGACATTTCAAACAAAACAGCAACAAAGATATTACAGTATTGAACAATGCCATAGATCAAATGGACTTAAGAGATACATATAGAGCCCTTCATCCTAAAGAAGCAAAATACATTTTTTCCAAATGCACATGGAACATTTTCAAAGATAGACCACATAATAGGAAACAAAACCAGTCTCAACAAATTAAAGAACACTGAAATCATATCAAGCATTTTCTCAGACCACAAGGGCTTGAAACTAGAAATCAACCTCAAGGAAAAAAAATTAAAAAACTCAAATTCACGGATATTTAATAGCATGCTATTAAACAATGACTAGGTCAAGAATGAGATCAAGGAAGAAATCAAAAACTATGGAAACAAATGAAAATGAACTCCAACAATCCAAAACTTATGGGACACAGTGAAGGCAGCCCTGAGAGGGAAGTTCATAGTGATATAGACCTACCTAGAAAAGATAGAAACATTTCAAATAAACAACCTAACTCGACATCTACAAGAACTGGAGAAAAAAAAAAAGCGCAGAGCGAGTAGAAGGAAAGAAATAACCAAGATTAGAGCAAAATTTTTAAAAAGGGACTGAAAGAGCAATTCTAAAGATCAATAAATCCAGGATCTGGTTCTTTGAAAAAATAAACAAAACTGACAATCCTTTAAGCAGACTCATCAAGAAAAAAAGAAAGTGGAACCAAATAAACATAATCTGAAATGAAAGAGGAGAGATTACAACTGATACCACAGAAATACAAAGGCTTGTAAGAAATTACTACAAAGAGGTACATGCCAAAAAATTTGAAAATCTGGGTGAAATGGACAAATTTCTTGAAAAATATAATCTCCCAAACCTGAATGAGTAAGAAGCAGAAAACCTGAACAGACTGATAACAGCAGGTGATATGGAAGCAGTAATCAAAAAACTCCAGGCACACAAAAACCCTGGACTGGATTGTTGCATGAGAATTTTACAAAACATTTAAGGAAGAACTAACTCCTATCCTTCTGATATTAATCCAAAAAAAAACAAAAAGAAGGAAGACTCCCAAACTCTTTTTATGAAGCCAGCATCATCCTAATCCCAAAACCAGATAAAGACAAAACAAAGAAAGAAAACTTCAGGCCAATATCGCTGATGAACATAGATGCTAAAATCCTCAACAAAATATTGGCAAACCACATCCAGGAACACATTAAAAAGATCATACACCATGATCAAGTGGGATTCATCCCAGAGATGAAAAGATGGTACAATATTCACAAACCAATAAACATGGTACATCACATAAAAAAGGAAATACAGAAATCACATGATCCTATCAATCAGTGGGGGAAAAGTGTTTCATAAAGTACAGCACCCATTTATGATTAAAACACTCAGCAAAGTGGGAGTAGAGGGAGCATTCTTCAACATAGTAAAGGCCATATATGAGAAACCTACAGCCAACACAATACTTGATGGCCAGATATTAAAAAGCTTTCCCTCTAAGATCAGGAACAAGACAAAGATGTCTGCTTTCACCACTCCTATTCAACATGGTATTGGAAGTCCTAGCCACAGTTATCAGACAAGAAACAGAAATAAAAGGCATCCAAATTGGAAAGGAGGAAGTAAAGGAGTCCACTTTCACTGTTTGCAGATGACATGATACTGTACAGAGAAAATCCTATAGACTCCACCAACAAACGTAAGAAGTGAGTTTGGCAAAACAACAGGATACAAAGTCAATACTCAGAAATCTAAGGCATTTTGGTACACCAACAATGAAATATAAGAATGAGAAATCAGGAAAAAACCCATTTGATATAGCAACAAGAAAAATAATGTATTTAGGAATAAATCTAAACAAGGAGGTAAAAGACCTATACACAGAAAACTGCACAACACTGCAGAAAAATTAAGGAAGATAGAAATAAATGGAAGCATATCTTATGTTCATCAATTTAATGAATTAAAATCATGAAAATATCCATACTGCCCTGGCTGGTGTGGCTCAGTGGATTGAGTGCTGGCATTTGAAGCAAGGGGTCTCTGTTTTGGTTCCCGGTCAGGGTACATGCCTGCATTGCAGGCCAGGCCCCCAGTAGGGGGCACATGAGAGGCAACCACACATTGACATTTCTCTCCCTCTCTTTCTCCCTCCCTTCCTCTCTAAAAATAAATAAATAAAATCTTTAAAAAATGTTCATACTACCCAAAGCAATATATAGAGTCAATGCAATCCCCATTAAAATACCAATGACATATTTCTCAGATATAGAACAAACACTTCAAACATTTATATGGAACCATAAATGACACCAAATAACTGCAGCAATTTTTAGAAAGAAGAACTAAGTAGGACAGATCACAATACTTGGCATCAAACTATATTACAAGGCCACAGTAATCAAAACAGTCTGGTAGTGGCAGAAGAACAGGCACACAGATCAATGGAACAGAATAGAGAGCCCAGAAATAAACACATGTCTCTTTTGTCAATTAATATTCGACTCAGGGGTCAAGATAATAAAATAGAATACAAACAATCTCTTCAACAAATAGTGTTTGGAGATCTGCACAGCTACATGAAAAAAAATGAAACTCAACCACCAACTTATACCATACACAAAAATAAACTCAGGATGAATAAAAGACTTAAATATACATCGTGACACCAAAAAAGTCCTAGAGAACATAGGCAGGAAAATTTTCACTGATACATCCCCTAGAGCAAGGGATATAAAGGAAAGAATAAACAAATTGGAGTACACTATATTAAAAAGCTTCTATACAGCTAGAGAAAACATTAGCAAAATGAAAAGGTAAACAAATGTATGGGAAATTATATTTGCCAATAATACTTTGGACAAGGGTTTGATTTCCCAAATATATAAAGAACTCACAAAACTCCACTCCAAGAAAACAAACAACCCAATCAATAAATGGGCAAAGGATCTGGACAGACTCTTCTCCAAGGTGGACATAAAGAGTGCCCCGAGTCATATGAAAATATGCTCAGCATCACTAGCCATCAAAGAGATGCAAATTAAAACCACAATGGGATAGCACTTCACGGTAGTGAGAATGGCCATCATAAACAAATCAACAAAAAAAAAGTGCTGGTGAGGTTGTGCAGAAAAGGGAACTCTAGTGCACTTTTGGTGAGAATGCAGACTGGCACAGCCACTGTGGAAAACAGTATGGGATTTCCTCTGAAAACTAAAAAAGGAACTGCCTTTTGACCTAGCAATTCCATTGCTGGGATTATACCCTAAGAATCCTGAGACACCAGTTCAAAAGAACCCATGCACCCCAATGTTCAGAGCAGTACAATTTACAATAGCCATGTGCTGGAAGCAACCTAAGTGCCCATCAGTAAATGAGTGGATCATAAAATTATGGTACATTTACTCAATGTAATACTCCACAGCAGAGAGAAAGAAGGAACTTGTACCTTTTGTGACAGCATGGATGTAACTAGAGAGCATTATGCTACGTGAAATAAGCCAGGCAGTGAAATACAAATACCATATGATCTCACCTATAAGTGGAACCTAATCAGCAAAACAAACAAGCAAGCAAAATATAACCAGAGACATTGAAATAAAGAATAAAACTGACAGGAACCAG
>JAPYXV010006143.1:0-10004 GCA_028533065.1 Trachops cirrhosus | reverse complement strand
TTCTAGTTGTTTGCTTAGTTTCTTCTTGTTTTTGTTTCAGGTGTGGTTGTCAATAATTGTGAGTTTGCTGTCATTTTACTGTACATGTTTTTTATCTTCTTTTTCTTAGGTAAGTGTCTTTAGAATATCTAGAGTTTAAATGAAGTATGAGGATATACATTTTAACTCCAGATTCAAACTGCCTCTTTCCATACGACATTACCAAAACAACAACAAAAAAATGCTCTTTTTTTCCATCTGTGCAGAAATAAGGAGAGAGATGTGATTATTGCCCACAGAAATTCTTACTATAGCCACGTTTGCTTTATTTCTAATTTTAATGGAAATACATGCAGGTTACAGTCAATGTGGTCTACTTTTGTTTATTTGACTAGATAAGAAATTCATTCAAAGAATACTGAGTTGCTGAAACAAAAATCTGAGTGCTAAGGCATGAAGATATAGATCTGGGAACAATAACGCAAGTGATGACACAGAACTTGTATGGTGAGGTTACCACAGCAGCTGCTGAACACAATCCCCAGCTTACACTACTGGCATCATAGATGTTGGACTTAATGTTTCTGCTTCTGCTACTCAGGGTTACATAGGTGGAATCCTGCCCACCCAGATAGATCCCCCACAGTGTTTGTCCCTTTGTGTAATCACTTTGCTGTTCTGAGATGAGTGTGTTTGAGTGCCAATGCCTAGGTTCCATCTTTGTGCATCAGCTTCTGGAGAGACTGGGATGCATTTTTAGTTTAGTGAGACTCAACCTCTGTTTCTTAAAAATGGGTGTTTTTAAAAACTAGCATTTTGGTGAAAATCCCTATAGTCATGGTCAAAATTTATAATCTCATTAATTATCAGTATTCCACCTTGGCATTAAACTACCAGAGAAAATTAAGGAGGAGAAATTACCATTAAAAGTCAAATTGCAAACTGTAACTTTTAACATTGTGCTTGGGTAAATGGAAATTGAAAAGAATCCATAATAAGGAACACAAAAAACTTAACTTTATTGTTCTATATTGTCATGTAGTTAAATTTTCCTTTGGGGAGGGAGATAGCAATGTAGTTCAGGTTATTATAATCAGTTGTATATGGAATCTACAATGATAAATTATATTCCCTTATAATTCATAACATTCTCATTCTGAATTTTTTTATTTTAAAAGAATTTAGATTTGGAAAGTTAAGAATTCTTAGATAAGATTTTTATCTTAGTTTCATTTAACTTTATAAAATGGGTTTCATGGTACTTAAATCTTAAGGAACTCAGTTTTTCCTCTTAACATTAGATTGCCAAAATTCATCCATATTGTTCAATATAAGTCATTATTTTTAAAAAATTCTATATATAGTGTGAGCATATCAAAATTCACCTAACCACTGCTTTTGAAACTTTAAACACAGTAATTTAATTACTTGAGATTGTTTTCCCCATACCTTCCAATATTAGGCAGCCACTAATCTTTCTTTATAGATTTGCTATTCTATACATTTCATATAAACACAATCATAATATATTGTCTTTTGTATCTGGCTTCTTTCACACAACATGTTTTCAAGGTTTATCTATGCTGTAGAATGTGTCAGTACTTCATTCTTTTAATGGGTGAATAGTATCCTGTTGTATGGGTATACCACATTTAATCTATCCATCCCTTAGTTCCTGGACATCCAGGTTGTTTCCAACTTTTTGCTATGATTTATAGTGCTACTATAAATATTTATGAAATTTCTCTGTGAACATATATTTTTATTTATCTTGGTTATATATGAGTGGAATTGTTGGGTTATATGGTTATATGTCTAACAGTTTGCAGATATCCCAGACTACTTTCCTAAGTAGTTGAACATTTTATATATATACCAGAGTATATGAGGATTCAGATTTTTTCACACACTTGTTAACACTTGTTATTATCTTGTCTTCTTTTTTTTAACCATCCTAATGGAGTGTATGTAATGGTATCTCATTACTGTTTAGACTTGCATTTCCTTGGTAGTTAGTGATGTTGAACATGCATTTATTGGCCTCTTATATATCTTTTTAAAAAAGATTTTATTTATTTTTAGACAGAGGGAAAGGGAGAGAGAAAGAGAGGGAGAGAAACATCAATGTGTGGTTGCCTCTTGCATGCCCCATACTGGGGTCCTGGTCTGCAACCCAGGCATGTGCCCTGGCTGGGAATTGAGCCAGTGACCCTTTGGTTCACAGGTCGGCATTCAATCCACTGAGCCACACTAGTCAGGGTTTATATACCTTCTTTATAGAAATGTCTATTCACATACCTTGCTCATTTTTAACTGGATTATTTGTCTCTTTACTATTTTTTAAATATATTTTATTAATTATGCTACTATAGTTGTCCTATTTTTTCTCCCTTTTATTCCCCTCCACTCTGTACCTCCCTCCCACCATCATTACCCCACCTTAGTTTAAGTCCATGGGTCATACATACAAGTTCTTTGACTTCTCCATTTCCCAATCTATTCTTAACCTCCCCCTGTCTATTTTGTATCTACCATCTATGCTACTTATTCCCTGTACCTTTTTTCCCATTCTCTCCCCTTCCAATCCCCACTGATAACCCTCCATGTGATCTCTATTTCTGTGAATCTGTTCCTGTTCTAGTTGTTTGCTTCGTTCGTTCTTGTTTTTGTTTTTTAGGTTTGGTTGCTGATAGTTGTGAGTTTGTTGTTATTTTACTGTTCGTAGTTTTGATCTTCATCTTTTTCTTAGTAAGTCCCTTTAACATTTCATATAAGAAGTGCTTGGTGATGATCAACTCCTTTAACTTGACCTTATCTGGAAGCACTTTATCTGCTCTTCCATTCTAAACGATAGCTTTGCTGAATAGAGTAATCTTGAATGTAGGTCCTGCCTTTCATGACTTGAAATACTTCTTTGCAGCCCCTTCTTGCCTGTAAGGTTTCTTTTGAGATCAGCTGATAGTCTTTTGGGAACTCCTTTGTAGGTAACTGTCTCCTTTTCTCTTGCTGCTTTTAAGATTCTTTCCTTATCTTTAATCTTGGGTGATGTAATCATGATGTGCCATGGTGTGTACTTCCTTGGGTCCAATTTTTCTTGGACTCTCTGAGTTTCCTGGACTTCCTGGAAGTTGATTTTCTTTGCCAGATTGGGGAAGTTCTCCTTCATCATGTTTTCAAATAAGTTTTCAACTTCTTGCTCTTCCTCTTCTTCAGGCAACCCTATGATTCTGATGTTGGAACATTTAAAGTTGCCCCCAAGTTTCCTAAGATTCTCCTAATTTTTTTGAATTCTTGTTTGTTAATTCTGTTCTGGTTGAATGTTTATTTCTTCCTTCTGGTCCAAATTGTTGATTTGAGTCCCTGTTTCCTTCCTCTCACTATTGGTTTCCCTGAACATTTTCCTTTATCTCACTTTGCATAACCTTCACTTTATCCTCTGTTTTGTGACCATATTTGACCAATTCTGTGAGCATCCTGATTACCAGTGTTTTTGAACTCTGAATCTGATTGGTTGACTATCTCTTCATCACTTAGTTGTAGTTTTTCTGGAGCTTTGATCTGTTACTTTATTTAGGCCTTTTTTTTTTTGGTCTTGGCGGCACCTGTTACATAGTTAGGGGGAGGAGCCTTAGGTATTTGCCCAGGTGGGGCACCCTACCCTCCGTTGTGGCTCTGTATGTGGGGGAGGGGTCTGAGAGGGGAGAATGCCATTTGCTCAGCTCTCAGATGGCTTTCAGTCACTTCCTCCACTACCCACATCAAATTGGGCCCCTGTGGTGCTGATTCCCAGGTGAGTGGTTTTGTGTATGTTTTAGGACCCTGTGGGGAGTTTCTCCTGCTACCTTGACCTTCACAGGTTTTTTCAGTCACAGGTTTTGTGGCTTATTTTCCCTCACTGGAACCCTGGGTTGCATGGTCTGTCTCGCTCCCCAGTTATTCCTCCTGGGTTATCTGATGCAATAGTGGGACCACCCGCTCCACCAGCTGCTGCCTTTCCTGGTCCACCAACTGCTGCTTTGCCATGAGTCCTCTCCACCCTGGCTGCCTGTCTCTGCCCCTCCTATCTGTCTGCATGAATGTTTCTTCTTTAACTCCTTGGTTGTCAGACTTCCATACAGTCCAATTTTCTAGCAGTTCTGGTTATTTTTTGTTTTTAAATTTGTTGTACTTCTTTTGGTTGTGTGAGGAGGCAAAGTTTATCTACCTATGCCTCCATTTTGGCCAGAAGACCTCACTGTACTTTACTATTGAGTTGTGGGGTTTTTTTTTAAATATAATTCTGTCTCTGATGAAAGTCTCTTGTCAGATATGTGTTTTGCAAAAGTTTTCTCTTGTCCTGTGGGATGTCTTTTCATGTTCATATGTCATTTGAAGTACAAAGGCTTTTATTTTCAATTTTGGTAAAGTCCAAATCATCTATTTTTTTCTTTTATTACTTGTGCTTTTGATGCCATATCTACGAAACCATTGGTTAATTCAAGTTCTCAAAGATTAACAACCATGTTTTCTTTTAGCTGTTTTATATTTTTTAGCACTTATGTTTCAGTATTGATAAATTTTGAGTTACAGTATGGTGTGAGATAGGAGTCCAACTTTATTTATTTGCATGTAAATATGTTGTCCCAACATGATTTGTTGAAAAACTGTTACTTCTTCCATTGAATTATTTTGTTACCCTACTGGAAAATCAGTTGGATGTAAATCTAAGGGTTAACTTATGAATTTTCAGTTCTATTTCACTGATCTTTATGTCTATCCTTATACTGTTACCACACTATCTTGACTACTATAGTGTAGCAAATTTTGGATTTAAGAAATGTGATACTCCATTTTGTCCTTCTTCAAGATTATTTTAGCTATTCTATGTCCCTTGAATTCCCATATGAATTCTGAGATCTGCTTGTAAATTTACCAAGGAAGCCAGGTATAATTTTTTTTTGAAATGGTGGTAGGTAATTTTTTTAAAGTATTTTATTGTTCAATTACAGTTTCTGTATTTCCCCCCCCACCCTGTTGCAGACCCCTGTGCATGGGGTACACAGCATTGTAGCTGAAACAAAAGAAATTCACATGGACTACTGAATCCTGTGGAAGAAAAGGGCGAGCAGCTTCTCTTTTCCTTGCTCCAATGAGCTTTCATTGTCTTACTGGGCACATTACAAGAAGGTCCTCATTAACTATACACAGGCTCGCTTTAGGTGGTTACCTTATACAGAAAACAAAGGAGAGGATGCTGGTAATCACATCACAGAAGAGGGATATTTGCAAATAAAAAGACACAATTGGTTGAACCCGTTACACTGGTCCTTGGAATGTTTAGGATGGTTTTTAGGAAGTTTCTTTGCAGTAAATGTTTGCCACTGGGGGCTGGGCCCATGCCATGCAGGATGCTCTACTCTACCGCCCCAGATGTAGTTTTTAAGGGATTCACTCAATCTGTAGATCAATTTTGGAAGTAGTGCCACTTTCACAGTATTAAGTGTTCTGATCATGGAATATCTTTTATTTAGATTTACTTTAGTTTTTTCAACAATGCTTTGTAGTTTAAAGAATACGACTTTTGCACTTATTTTCTTCAAATTATTCTTAAATATTTTTGATGTTATTGTAAATGGATTTTTTCCTTATTTTCATGTTTGATTGTACATTGCAACTCTGTGGAAGTACTACTGATTTTTGTATGTTGATCAAATATTTTGCAACCTTAATGAACTCATTTACTCTAGTAGTTTTCTAGTAGATTCCTTAGGATGATCTATAATATATACAAGACAATGTTATCTTAAAATTTTTAATTTAAATTTCTCTTACCTAACTTCTGTGCCTAGAAGCACTAGTACAATGTTAAATAGGATTAAAGAATAGGTCTCCTCAAATTGTTCTTGATTTTAGGAGAAAAGCATCCAGTCTTTTTGTAGGAGGGTGCAGCCAGGGGGCCCCCAAAAGAAGGATTTGTATTGGGGTCCAGAACTCAAGGTGTCCAAGAAATATTAGAAAGATATATAGGATGTCCTCACCCGACCCCCACACAGGTGTGAATTGGGGGAAGGGACACATGGAGCAGGGCCATTGAGAGCTGTTTTGCATAGCAACAGCTTTGCAGTTAACCTCTGGCATGGTCACTTAACACATCTATAACCTTTAACTGGTTTCATAGATATGTTAAATAGCTGTGGCCAGACTTTGAGCCAGGGGGATGGGAGTGATTTCCACCCAAGATATAACTGGGAGGCAACTCCCCCTAGTTACAGCGCCTGCATGAGAGCTTGGAGAAGATTGGCTCTGTGACATGGGGCCACACCTGCCCAGATTTGTGATGGCAGCCCAGTAAAGCTGGAAGGATATGGGAGTGCTCACAAGTGTAGCCGATTGTGGGAGTGGTCGGAAATGGGGCTGCAGAGGAAGATTGGCATGGGGATTAAAAGCCCAGATGTGGCAGCCATTGAGAAGGGAGCCACGAGGCTGTGGCAGTGGAGAGAGAACCATGCAGCTGCAGCCATGTAAGGAGAACCACGAGCCTTTGGCCAGAGTGGGGACCCCGTGCAGCCATGAGAAGAATCACCATATGGCTTTCGCAAAGAATCACCATGCAGCTTTAGCAGAGAACCACTAGGTGGCTTTAGCAGAGAACCACCACGCGGCTTTAGCTGGAGATCCCAGCAACACAGCTGATGGTGCTGGGAACCGAGACAGGTCTACCAGCCGAGCATGGATTACTGGGAAGAACCTGGGGTTGCCTGAGCCACGGACTTCTATTTCTTTTCCTGAGATATGGTACCCCAGACTGGGCAAAGGCGGGAAGGAAGGACTATGTATTTGTGGGTGTTTTGGGTTTTTGATGAAGACATTAAGTCATTACTCTTAGTCTGTATAACTTGAATAAATAACTCCTTTCCTTTTCACCAATCTCTAATATGGAGAGCTATAATTCTCTGGGGAAGGGAAAGGTGAACCTAGTACAGGGGGACCCCAGGAGAAGGGGAGATCAATTCAGTAGCACTGTGGGACCCTCTTCCCTGGCGGCCAATCAGGGAAAATCATGGGAGACCATATGTGCAGTAGCTTTAAAGTAATACAACTACTTGTACATGCACAGTAAAAGCCCACCAAAACTAGCCAGGAAGGATCCGCCCTTATAAGAATAGAGTTCCTCCAGCCCATGAGGTCAATCTCTGCTTAGAGTTGGCCTGCTCCCATGTTTTCTGCTATAAACTCTGGGTGTTCGGTTCAATTCTTTGTCCCAATCACCAAGAACCTGGTTACCTGTGCCCACCTGTGACAGTTTGGAATTAAATATTATGTTCTCTGTGGATTTTTTGTAGATGAACTCAGGTTGAGAAAGTTTACTTCTATTCTTGTTTTTCTAAATATCTGTTTTACCATGAAAATGTATTGGATTGTGTCAAATGTTTTCTCTCCATCTGTTGAGATGATCAGGTGGTTTTCATCTTTTATCCCATTTTTATGGTATATTATATAAATTATTTTTTAGTTTAGGTCAACCTTGCATTCTTGGTATAAATCCTACTTTGTCATGGCACATAATTCTTTTATATATTGCTAGATTTGCTTTGGTATTTTTTTGTTGAAGATTTTTACATCTATATAACAGAAATTGTTTGTAAGATTCATTCCTTGGGATGTTTTTTTCTCGTTTGATATTAGGCTAATACTAGATTCAAAGGAAAGTTGGTAAGTATTACCTTCCCTTCTATTTTTTGGAAAAGTTTTTGAAGAATTGGTATTAATTCCATAAAAGTTAGGTAGAATTCACCAATGAAAGCATCTTGGACCAATCTTTTCTCTTTAGGTGGTTTTTAATTAAAAATTCAGTCTCTTTACTTTTTTATGTATCTATTCAGATTTCTGTTTCTTCTTTTGTAAGCATTTTATGTCTTTCTAAGAGTTTACTGTATTTTGACATGTGTAATGCACACCCACATTTTTGTCCCAAATGTTCAGGGGAAATAATCTTTTATTTTAATTTTTTAATTCAATTATTTCCTTATACTTAGAGACAAAACTGATGATCATATTCCAGGGTATTATTTTTGCATATAGATATTGTTATTGATTTCTAGGGCTACACATTTAATGCATAAGATTAAATTAAAAAATGAAAAACATTTATATAGATACAGGATTAGTATTACCCATGTATAATTGCATCCTTATTATTCCCTGACATATTTGGGAAAAAAAGTATGTATTATACATGGCAAAATATGATACTTATTTATCCTAAGATAAAACCAAAACTTTGGCAAAGTTTAAAACCAAAGAGAGAATCTTAAAGGCAGCAAGAAAGAAATAGCTAGTAACATACAAAGGAACTCTGATAAGGCTAAGCTGATTTCTTAACAGAAACACTACAAACCAGAAGAGACTGGCACAAAATATTCCAAGTAATGAATAGCAAGCACTCAACAAAGACTTCTCTGTCTAGGAAGGCTCCATTTAAACTGGAAGGTGAAATTAAGAACAAACAAACAAACAAAAGGTGAAACGGGTTCATCTCTACCAAATCAGCTTTGGAAGTGATGCTGTAGTGATTGGTTTAAGAAGAAATAATAGAGAGAGAGGTACAAAAGTCCCAAGAGGAAAATAGCAATGAATAAGTACTTATCAATAATAATATTTATATCAGACAAAATAGACTTCTAGACAAAGGCCATAACAAGAGACAAAGAATGTCACTATGTAACACTTAAGGGAGTATTCCAACAAGAGGATATAACCATTGTAAACATATGTGCACCCAACATACGAGCACCTAAATATACAAAGAAAATCCTGAAGGACATCAAGAAAGAAATTGACAGCACTACAATCATTGTAGGGGATTTGAACACCCCACTGTCAACAGTGGATAGATCTTCCAAGCAAAAAATCCACACGGATATTGTGGCATTAAATTACACTATAAATCAAATGGACATAATTGATATTTACAGAATATTTCACCCCAAAAGAAGCAAAATATACATTCTTTCCTAAAGCACATGTATCATGTTCAAAGACAGACCACATGGTAGGACACAAAACAAACCTTAACAAATTCAAGAATACTGAAATCATCTTCTTGGATCACAGTGGCTTGAAACTAGAAACCAACATCAGGGAGAAAATTAAAATACATGGAGGCTGAATAACATATTGTAAAATAATGAATGGGTTAACAATGAGATCAGGGAAAAAATCAAAAAGTACCTGGAAACAAATGAAAATGAACACACAACAACCCAAAAGCTATGGGACACAATGAAGGCAGTCTTGAGAGGGAAATCCATAGCAATGCAGGCCTACTAATGAAGATACAGAAATCTGAAATAAACAACCTAAACCTACATCTAAAGAATTACAGGAACAACAAACAAAGCCCAGGGTAGGTAAAAGGAAGGAAATAATATCAGAATGGAGTTAAATGACACAGAGACTAAAAAGAATTCAAAAGATCAATGAACACAGAAGCTGCTTCATTGAAAAGATAAACAAAATTGACAAAACTATAATAATACTCATCAAGAAAAATGAGGACCCAAATAAATAAAATCAGAAGTGAAAGAGGAGAATTAAGAACTGATACCACAGAAATACAAAGATTGTAAGAAGTTACTATGACCAATAATATGGGAAGAAATTGGACAACCTGGGTGAAATGAGGAAATCCCTAGAAACATTCAATCTTCCAAAACAGAATCAGAAAGAAGTGGAAAACGTGAATAGACTGATAACAACTAGCTAAACTGAAGCAGTAATCAAAACATTCCCAACACATCCCCTAGAGCAAGGGACATAAAGGGAAGAATAAACAAATGGGATCTCATCAAAATAAAAAGCTTCTGCATGGCTAAAGAAAACAGTATTAAAATAAAAAGAACCAACTGTATGGGAAAACATATTTGCTAATCATACCTCAGACAAGGGTTTAATCTCCAAAATATATAAAGAACTTACACGACTCCACTCTAAGAAGACAAGCAACCCAATCAAAAAATGGGCAAAGGACTTGAATAGACACTTCA
>JAPYXV010006142.1:0-10005 GCA_028533065.1 Trachops cirrhosus | reverse complement strand
AGTTTTTATCAATGAGTTTTGCTCTCAACTCCTTCAACAAGAAGATAGGAGAACTCTCTTTTCTTGAGTGTGGAGGAGATGTCTTCCTTTAGGTCATGTCCCTGTTTCTCTTGGTGACTCTGCAGGTGCAGAAGGGGCGAAGAGCAGACCTGGACCCTTACAGGTCATGGGACATGGTGTGTGTGTGTGTGTGTGTGTGCACATACCTGAGCACAAAGCACACCGTTCCATAAACAACAGCAACAAAATAACAAAAGCAGACAGTCAGTGACCTTTCAGAGAACCCTCTGCCCCCCAGCAAAGGCTGTCAGCAGGACTGCCTGGTGTGCTTTTGTTCCAGGCTGATTGGAGCTGTCACGGACACAGTGCATCTCCCAGTGGCAGCTAGCTGTAAGCCAGGCAAACTCTGTACAAATTCCCTGCCCAGGAACTCACTCTGGCCTGGAACTGGGGCCCTACTTCTCCAAGGGAAGAGTGCGGGATATAAGGAATCACAGCAGCTGAAATCACAACAGCCTATCTGAGGACTAAGAAGTGCTAGGCACAGCCCTGAGTGCTCTGCATACAGTAGCACATTTAATGTCCACCCAGTGGTGTCAGCACCACCACGATCCACACTTAAAGAGGAGGAAACCAAGGCACAGAGCTGGATTCATCTGTTTAGAGTCGCACAGTGAGAATGTGGAGCTGGACTCCAGGCCCATAGCCATTTCCCACTAGCCCAGGGGTCTGTCTACACTGCAGGCACTGCTCTGAGTCTTCTCACAACCCATGGGCAGGGACCATGAATAACCCCATTTGCCAGTGAGGAGACAGGAGCTCACCTCAAAGAGCCTGCGCAAAATTGTGCTACCAGCAATTGAGGGGCTAGGGTACCCGGACCCCTTGAGCTTCGAAGTCCGTGCTCCGAGCCACCACTCTGCACCGCCTCTGCCCCACTGGCCCAGCCTGAAACAGCTGCCCTCCAGTTTTACACGTAAACCACAAGTGGCGTCTTGCACCCGATATTAGGAATTTAGCAAATATCAGCTAGCCTCAAGGCTCATGAAACCTTTTAGTTTAAAAAATGCTCAATGTCTAATGGTATAGAGATATAGACGAATAGGCAATCAGAAACAAAATAAACTTGGAAATGGAACAGAGGCCATGAACTGGCCTGCAATTCCCAGGAGACAATAGTGAGTGCCTATTGCCAGATATTGTTCTAGGTGCTTGACCTTTTTAAAATCACATAATCCAACAGCCTTCCAAAGTCGGGGGTACTGTCTTCACTTCAAAGGTGAGACAAAGCACAGAGGGGTTTAGTAAGCTGCCCAGAGTCACACAGCTTATAAGGGCAGGTCTAGGATTCAAGGCCAGGCAGCTGGGCTCTGGAGTAGCATCACCAGACTTAGCAAATGACAAAAAACACATAAACAACAAGCGATTGTTGTACTATAAGACTGTCACACACAGTATCCCTGTTCCACAGCCTGCCTGATCCACACACAGGGCACATTCCTGCAGGTGTGATCAGCTCAGTGTCTGAAGCACTCGCCGTCACCATAGATCCCAAGCGAGGGAGATGCCCACAGCCTGCCCCATCCTCTCTGACCACACCAAGGTCATGAGACCCTTTCTCCAGCACCCCAGGTTTTCCCATCTGCGGGCACAAGGTATAAACGAACATCACTGGCCCCACAGAGTTGCCTCACAGCCCCCATGCAGTTTGAGAGCGTTCTTTCTTCACCTCTGGACCACGGAGCTGGTCTGGGTGGCCAGAGCCTTATTTCTCCTCCCCTGGACCTGAGGTCTGGAATAAAGCTGTAGCCATTGTTCTGCATTTGCAGGAAGGGGGCGAGGCTGACACTTCCCCATGAGCTTGGAAAGGGGTGAAGAATATGAGGAACCCTCCCCGCCCCTCACAGGGAGTCCTGAGCATGAAGCCTGGGCTTCACTCTGGAGTGTGGAAGCAGGAATAGGTGAGGCTCCCCTGAAAATAAACTAGAAAGGGCCTAGGAGGTATATGGGGGAGAGGGCCGGCAGAGGGGTTTTTTTTGGGGGGGGGGCAGAGTTGGAGTATGGATAAACCTGCAAAACAATCGGAAGCCCAAGTTAAAAGGAAAAGGCAGCTCAGAGGCAAGGCAGAGCCCAGATATCTACAGGGCCTGCCGCAGCATGCGCGTGTGGGTCCAGATGTGAATTCCGAGATTGCCATTTGGGGTGCTTCTTGGGGCTGAGAACCATGAAGACACACGTCCCCCCTGTGGTTTTACGACTGTGTTTAGCGATGAATGATGCTGTACGGAACAGAACCATTCTACAGCGAACGACAAGGCCTGGCAGCCGCCACCTCCCTCCTCCCTGGAGTGAGGCTCACAGTCTCCCTTTGCTCCGCTCCCCCCACCCCCACCACCCCAAGCTTTGTGTTTCCACAAAAGGGATTTTCAGCAAAACAGCATCCTGGCTGCAGGTGATTGCGGGCCTCTTTCTCTTTAAATAGCTTCTTTGTAACCACAAACATGTATGTTTTTCATAAAGCTCTGAAAATTGTACGAGGCCCTGGGGAGGAACCAAGTAGAAGTGCGGGTGCTGGGAGATTAGAACTCCGCTCCTCCAGAGGTACAATGTGCTGTTTGTAACAATTATAATAATACACCTGTACCACCATTGTCAGTGTGGACCAGCCACACGGGGGCTCATTAGCGTTGTATTAGGGCTGCATGGGGAAACAGATAATGGCCCATAATGAAAAATGCCAAATTTTCTATATAATAAAAATGAACTTGATTAATGAAAATCACTTTCAGGGAAAGAGTTACAGCGTTGTTAGAAATAAAAAATGATGTATTAATCCGACATTCTTACAGATGGTCCCAACCTCCTGACAACTGCTATTCATTTGAGATGCTATTAGCATGCATAATTATGCTAATTAAGTTGTAATTAAGCACCAATTCTTCAGAGGGCTTTTTTTGTCTATCATTTAATACAACTCAGTTGCAAAGAGTGCTTAAAGCTTTGTACAGTGTTTCATTCAAAAGGGGTTCCCAAATTTCTTAGCAAAGATTTAGCAGCTGAGCCATGGATAGGAGCTATAATCCTTGTTTTGGTTAAAGAAAAGTCAGTAAATACCAGCGGGGTCTGCCAGTTGTTGATAAAATAATGAACGCTTTCCGCTAAAATAAGCACAGTTCAAACCGGGGCAATTACAATGAGAACAAAATGTATTATCAGTAGTGATAGAACCATTGTCTGATTACACGGTCGGTTTTATTCTTTTTATTTGAAAAAGGGGGACTTAAGGAGCACATTCAATAAGAAATAATTAGAGAAAATGGCATTCAATATTTTATTAAAAGTAAAATAAATCAGAAAGCTGAAGATATCTCCTGGGGGAAGGGGTGAGCGTAGAGAGGGGATCAGTGATTTTGTTTCCGAAGGCTATTGAGATAAACATTTTTAAAAGAACATCATAAAATGATAAAGTGAACATAAAAGGGTTTCTTCAACTCCACTGTCTACAGATGCGAAAGCAGATTTTTCTAGCAGAGAAGTTCAACGGCAATTTCAAGGACATATGTTTACCCACCAGTTTGACTGAATTCTACCATTTTTGCTCCCAAATATTTATTGTGTATAAGCACGTTGAATGTAGATTTAAGTTTTGGGTTTTGCTTTCTTGTTTTGTTTTGTTTTTCTCACTAGTTCACCTGTGTAAGCCAGAAACAGTCAGGGTGCTTAGGACAAAGGACACAGGGCTTGAGGGGCGTTTTAAAGAGGGGCCAGCAGGGGTCCATTCCCGGGGGAGCCAGCACCCTGCTCACCTTCCTTTCAAAGCAGAGAAATGGTTCCAGGAGCTGCCTTGTCCTCTTTATTCCACCCTGAGCTGAAGGTGCAGAATCAAGGAACAGACCTCGAGGAGTCCTGATTTGCTCTAAACTTAACTTTAAATGACTTATTAAAAAAAAACACACACACACAAGAGCCTACACCACTGCAGCCTCATCTCCCAACTGCCCCATAAAACCGACCAGTGGAAGTTCAAGAAAGAGCACCAGGAGGGAGCACTTGAGAGAGTGTTTTGCCAAATCTTGGCAGCCCATTCCTCTTATGACTGCAGCATTTGTTAAAATATATATGTACTTTTTCTTTGAAATGAGCTTTTTGCTTTCTTTTCTGTTCCAATCTCAATTTGGACTCGGTCTTTGCATTTAACTTTATTTTAAGCCTCTGGAAAACTTACTGCTCAGGTCGTATGCTCTGCAAAATTCACTCCTGTCGTTCAATTTTCACTTTGTCTGCCTACAGTTCACATCAGGGGAAGAGGAACTTGAAAAAAACATCAACCTGGAGGCCAGGAGCAGCAGCTCACAGCCTGCCTCAGCCACAGCATAACATTTAACAGATGGTTTACAAAGTGTCCTTACCTGTAAAATGGAACAAGTGCAAAGGTAAAGTGAACAGAATGGACCACTATGCCGGTGTGCGGGACCCCATTCAACAGAGGGGCGGGTGTTACCTGGCCTCCTCCGACGCTGGGTGTCGGGCGCATGCGTACCAACAACCCCGGTACACTTTCCATTCATTCATTCATCCCGCAACTATGTATTATGCATCTTTGATACGCTGTGCAGAGTTCAGGTGCCGGGGATACAGCTGTGAACGCGGCAGCACACTTCAGTAAGATGCCAGATGTGAGTGCTCTGAAGAAAATAAAACTGAGAGATCTGGTGGAGCGACGAGAGCCAGAGAGTTGCTTTGATGATAGTGCAATCAGGAAAATCCGCTGAGACCTCGATGTTTGAGCAAGATATCGGGCATAAGACAGAGTCAGCGGACTCTGCAAATGAGTTTGCTCCATGAGGAACATCACAGGCACAGCGAAATGTTCTAACGGTGCACAGACCCTAGAGCAGGAATGAACGTGGCTGACTGAGGGAATGGGAAGACGCCTAACAAGTTGGGGACCGGAAGCTGCTCGGGCAGAGAAGTAGGTCAGACCATGGAAGTCCTTGCGAATGCGATGAGGCATTTAGATTTCTTTCTAAGTGCCAGGAGAAGACATCGACTGTTTCTAATCAGGTAGTGATATTTTCACGCCGGCTTCTGGAGGGATTTGGGTTGTAGGTGAGCAAGAGGTGAGCAGAGTTGGGAAGCTCTTGAATAACACAGACCAGAGACATTGATGGCTTGGGCAAAGGAGGAGGTGGTGGCAGTGGGGAAGAGTGGTTGCATGGTGGACATATGGCTGGTGTAGAGCTACCAGTACTGACCACATACACACAGGACAGTGGACTAGGTCACACACTGCAAAATAATCCCAAGCATATTTGCTTTCTGATTTACCATATTTAACACTTACATGTCCTATTTTAAAACTGAAGGTAAAAACTGGCCAATCAGACAATCTGGGGCACAATATCTAAGAGTTGGAAGGAAATAGACAATGGGGCCACGAGACTGCCCATCAGAGAGCTCAGAGAAAGGTGTGCAGGCACCCCCATCCTACCCAAGGACTTGTAACTCAGACATGGAATCTCCCAGCAGCTGTGGGTGGCATTCCATGGGAGGTCTGAGAACTGATGGAAAGTAAAGGGCTTCAAAATAAGAAAGCAGAAACTTGCCTGCTGCAAAGAACCACAGGCATCAAAGAAAGAAGGAATTAAATAGCTGTCCTCAATAAGCAGAAAAAACAATAACCAGGAAAGGAAAGAGTTAATATTCTTCCTCCTGTATTGTAGAAAAGGGGATTAATTCACTTTCAACAAGCAAACAGCCAAGGCTACTGACATTCAAGGTGCGCTGTTACATCTTTTACCCCTTTCACTTCTACCCCTCCCACCTGATGAGGAAAAGTGAACGGAGTTGATGATGATATAAGTTGGCGAGCCCAGGTCACACAAGCCAGCATGTGACAAAAGCTTATTCATACCAAAACTTCTGGCAGCAGGCCACTGCTCTTTCTACAACTCAGATAATTCCAACAGCCTGGATTCTCCAGCGTTCCCTCCCACATATTCATGAGCAAGTAGGTTTCTTCTCCGACCTGGAGATATTGGTCACAAACAGACTTTCTCAAAGGCCACCAGAGCTCCCCAGGAAAATGAACCTTCCCTGCCTTTTCTAGAACTCAGCATTTAAAAAGTATCCACTTGTCAGTCACTGTGGAGATCAGAAGGGGGGAGGGAATGATGAGGGGAACAATTTAACAGATACTAAGATAATTTTTTAAATACATGACAATAAAAAATAAAAACATAAGCAAATGACAAACGGGGGAATACTTGTAACCTGTATCACAATAAAGTTTATATAAGTAGAGAAAGAAAAGTCCAATGATCCTATAGAAAAAAAGAACAGAAATATACGAGTTCACAGAAAAACTAACACATGGCTTTTACATGAATAAAAAAGGTGCTCACTCTTGTTAATAAGAGAAATGAAAAGTAAAACTACAGTTAAATAGAATCTCACACTTACTGTGTTCGCTGCTAATAAATTTCACACCTATGAAGTTGGACAATATACATATGTACACATACACACTATATTGGTAAGATAAAAACAGAGGCTTTAATACTTGGTAAAATTTTCAAATGATACAAGCCCAATGGTGAGGAATTTTAAAATGTCTAGCAAAGTTACTCTTTTGCTAGAAATGCATTTACTCTTTTACTTTGAAATCCCAAAGACTTGCTGTCAAAAAAATAAGGTGATATGAAGAAGGCAGTCACTGAAGCTCTGTTTATAACAACAAAAAGCTAGAAACAACACAAACGTCCATCAGTATATGGACAGTTGGAGAAACTACTAAGCAGTTATAAAAAAATAAAATATATCTATATGCAGCTATAGAGTAATCATCAGAAAACATTGTTAATTTTTAAAATGTAAGAAGCAGAAAAGCACATAGAATATACTACTTTTCATTTAAAAAGTGAGTGAGTGTGTGTGAGTGAATGTGCTTATAACTACAAAAACGCAGGCACAGAAGTGCCTGAGGAATGGTGACATTTAGGACCAGGGAGAGCACAGGGTGGAGGGTCGGGGTAAAACTAGGCTTCTCTGAACGTATCTTGTGTTTCAGACATGCTTCTGGAACTATGTGAATGTTTTACCAAGTTGTGTTAAAAATTCAAATCAGAAGAAGAAGGAGTATTTCAAAATCAAAAATAAATGAAACAAAGAAGCTAACTACAATATGACATCATCAAGAAACATTATTTCAAGTGACTTAAAATATAATCATTTGATCATGAGTCTCAAATAAATATATCTTAAGGTCAAAAAGAACCACAGAGAAATATTTATTTTGAACATTTATGTTGTCAGTATCAACTCATTATGTATTTGTTCTGCAAAATATGGTTTTTCCTAGTGTTGTCTGCAGAAAAGGCCTGGGCATAATGACCAACCCAATGCACAGAGCACCCCCAGTGTCCAGGCTGTGGTCTCAAAATATCTGTTCTCGCTAATTGAAGTACATGCTCCTGGAGAAATGGCTGATTGCAGATCTAGGGCAGGAAATGCACAAGATACACCAGGAACAAACAAGACAGTGTGAGCCACCAAGATTTGTGGGATCACATCAAAAGAACTCGAAGGAACTTCAGTTGGCCAAGGCTGGGGGGATTTGAGTACAAAAATAATAAAATACCTATTATCGATTGGAGCACATCAATAGTATTAAAGTCCATGTGTTTATAATGACACCCTTTTAAAAAATTTGTCATTGTTATGGTTTGAATATTTGCATCCCACCCCTAATTCACGTATTGAAATCCTAATGCCCAATGTGATGGTATTAGAAGGGGAGGTGTCTTTGGGAGGTACTTAAGTTATGAGGACAAGAGCCCTCATGGTCAAAATACTGTTCTCATAAAAGAGACTCCACAGAGCTCCCCGGTCCCTTCTGCCACGTGAGAATACAACAGGAAGTCGGAGCCCCAAAGGCAGCCTTCAATGACCATGCTGGCATGCTGGTCTCAGACTTCCAGTGTCCAGAGCTGCGAGAAATAAATTCCTGTTGCTTATAAGCCACCCAGTCCATGATACTGTGTTAGAGCAGCTGGAAAGGACTAAGTCGCCTCTGGAGGATGCTAGAAAACTAACTCATCATTTCAAAAACTAGAAAATAAAGAAGAGAAAAGTCAAGTATTTCCCATTCCTTTCCTACATGAACTCTACCTCAAGACAAATTTAAAAGAATTTAAAAGAAAGAGAGTAGGAAAAAAAGTTCTTCTTGTTTAAAGAATTCCAACTAAAAATGAAAAAGAAAAAAATAGACTCAGAACGTCACCGCTTTGCAACCTTGAATAAAATGACAGCTCTGGGCAATGATTATCAATGGCCAACTAAGCTGTTAGGAATAGAGCTGGTGGGGAATATTGTCAAAAGAAGTTGACCACATCTGAACCACTGATAAATTTTAACACCACAAAAAAGGATACAAGCAGATGTGTTTGCCCCTCCTGATAGAAGTACTCAACACCACCTGTGAGATTTATATTTAAACGGAGAATTGAAAAGAACCAGCAAGCCATTGGTGACTGGTTCCTCAAATGTTGTATTTATATCCCAGCAACCCAGACAGTATAAACAGACTTCTAGTCCTCTGACGGCTTTTCTCACCCAGCTAGCAGAAAAGGAACCATGATCAAGCAGATTTTTATCCTATAAATGCAAGGATGGTTCAGTTCTAGAAACCAATCATTTCAAATGTTACAGGTAAAACATTTTATAAAATGAAATGCTTATTCACGACAAAATCTAAGGGAACTAGGAATAGAAGGGAAAATGTTTAACCTGATGCCAAGTGATTTCTAAAAACTTACTATAAAATCCATAGTTAATTGTGAAGTATTAGAAGCAGTTTTTAAAGCCAGGAAAAAGACTTTTGTGGAGGCCTTATTTCACAAATTAGGCTGAGAAATGGAAGTAAGACAAAGATTAGAAATAAAAAGAAAATATTGCTTTTATATATAAATTATATATCATCCTAAGAATTATACAGAAAAATAAAAGTACTGGAACTAAAAGAATAATTTAGCAAAATTTCTTAATAAAAATTCAAAGTAAAAGTAAATAAATAATATTGCTATAAATCAATACTAACCAAAGTGAAAACAGAAAAATTCAAGGTACTTAATTATTACTAAGGAATGAAGCTATTAAAATGTGCCTGACTTGTGGAGAAAACATAAAAAACATTGAAAGATATAAAAGCTTATAAATGGACAAATATACTACCTTTATAAATGAGAAAATACCATTAAAAATTCAAGTCCCTTTGACTTAATCTATAAATTCAATAAATTAAAATTCAATAAATTGGGATAAATTAAAATCCCAACAGGTTTTCCATGAAGTTGACAACAGATCCTAAAATTCATACTGAAGGAAAAAGATTCAAGAATTGCAAAGACAATTGTGAAAAATAGGGAGGAAAGGAAACTGTTCCAATATACATTGCTGTGTAATAAGCCACCTCAAATCTAAGTTGCTTGAAATAATTCACTTTGTTCACAAATCTACAGTTTGGGCAAATCTAAGTTGAAAACTCTCATCTCTGCTCCAAGAGGCATCAGCAGGGGAAGAAGGAAGGACTGCTCGGGGCTGGAATCATCTAAAGGCTCATTCACTCATCTGCATGGTGGCTGATGCTGACTGGTGGCTGGGCACTGGGTTGGACTGTGGGCTTCAACACCCATGCTTGGCCCACTGCATGGCTGCTTGGCTTCCTCACAGCATGATAGACGGGTTCCAAAGCAAGTGCTCCAAGACAGCTGGGTGGAAGCTGAGCCACATTTTACAATCTAGCTTTAAAAGTCATGTAACATCACTTCTACCACCATCCCATTAGTTATAAATAATCAGTGAAGCCTTTCCAGAATTCAGGCACGGGGAATTAGACCTCTTGATGGGAGAAGTATCAAAGGACTTACAGATAAGTTTTAAAACCATCACAAGTATGTTGTCATATGATATTTAAACTATAGCATTTAAAAATGACCCAAGAATAGC
>JAPYXV010006141.1:0-10005 GCA_028533065.1 Trachops cirrhosus | reverse complement strand
ATAAGAGGCAACCACACATTGCTGTTTCTCTCCCTCTCTTTCTCCCTCCCTTCCCCTTTCTCTAAAAAAAAGAAAGAAAGAAATATGAGTCATCAAAAACCATTAAGTAGAGATAAGTTAAACTGGGAGCTCTGAGTCTGTTCTCTGTTCTACATATTTTGTCAGCAAATTATGGTTACAGGAGAACATGCATTTTTTTTTTTGCATCACTGCAGACTAAAATACTTGCTCTTGAGCAAAGAAAGAAAAGGAAGCAAAGTAGGAAGAAATATTATCAAGCTTCTTTCAGTCTTTTGTAATCAAATCTGAGTTTAAAGATTGCCAGTTACCTAGAATATTAAAGCACAAATTGATTAAATAGCTGTACTTAGTGTTCTGCATTTTAGAGATCATTCTTAATCGTCTGTTTTCTTTATGCTTTGCTATTTTTAAAACATTAAATGTGAGATCTTGACTTTCTTGTTTAGGTAGTATCTAAAACATTTGCCCCAAATAGCCAATGTGTGACCATTTTTTACGTTCACAGGATGTATTGGTTTATACCAGCTTAAAAGCTGATTTCCTCTTAATGCCTTAAAAATTACAAAATTCCCTAAGAATTACAAAACTACAAATTGTCCCAAGTTCTGGTAAGTCAGGCACTTCAATTTTGGTTTCTAGAACTAATAATTTTCTATGAGAAATTATCTCTGGTTTTCTGGCTAGTACTGAGAACTATTTTATTATCTTAACTATTCATAGAAAAATAAATATTGAGAACTCAGGAAGTTTTCATGCAAACGTAGCTATTAAAGAGTGTTAAGTCTTTGTTCACCGTGAGGAAATAAATGTTTAGAAAATTCTTACTGTAAATATGATTATAACAGTTTCCCAAAGCCAATAAAGTAAGTATTTGGTCAGCTAAAGACCAAATTCAGTCAGTGCAATTAGCAGCTAATGTGAAGACATTGATCAGAATTGCAAAACTACTAAGTACCACTTACTATCATCATGTAGGCTCAAGTACTTTACACTCATCAAGTCTTGGTAGTGTGCTTTCTTGTTCAAGGTAATCTTCTTTAGAAGTAAGGAGTTTTCAAAATCTATAGCTGCCTACTGTGTTCAGAAGGGTTTTCTTGAGACACAGGTAGCATTTTCTTTAAAAAAAAAAACAAAAAACAGAAACTTATCTCTGAGTCCATAATATGTCATGAAAAGAAAAACCCTTATTTAAGAAAGGCGTCAGGTACTTTGGCCTCTATCCAGAACTCTTTGCTAGGAAAAAGAGAGAAGATCTCTGTGTGAAGGAATTGTAATGTTATATATATTCTTTGTTTTTATTTGGAATAAATTTGAATTCAAAATAGATTTCTTATAAGAAACACTTCACAATATGCACCCAGACCTGAGTGAGGCTGAATCAATCTTTGGTCATTCTTCTCTGTAACCACAAGACAAGAGGGGCATAAGCTATTGGGGTACTTTCTAAAATTCCTTTATAGTCACATAATTTATTTTTTATGGATCTAGGTCACATGAGTAATTTTAGTGTTTTAATCATATTGTGTTAGTGTATGACATTTACATACAAAGAGTAATTGGAAATATTAAATATATGAATTATTATATGGGTTCTGCTGAGTACAGCTGGAGAAAATCATACAATTGTAGATTTGGTGCCACTTAGCAATCATTTTGCACAAACCGATGGTTGGTTTCTCTCTTTTCCCACAATGGCTTTCCCAGATCACCACTCTCCCAAATCTCTCACTCCCACCTTCCTTTTTTCAGACTCAGCAGCTAATCTTTTAACCCACTACACAGAGGAAATAGAAGTATGAATGTATCCCCTCAAAAGCTGGTCCCAACTGTAAACTTGTCTATGTTCGCACACATTGTTAACACCTTCTGTCCATCCTTAGATGCAGAGAGAGGGGTCTGTCCTGTGTCTGAAACTCACCTTGCCAGTTGTGTTCTGTGGTCTACTTGGACCTTCCACTCAGGGGTGTTACACCATCAAATTGGTCTCTTCTCCTTTTTCTGATCTTCACTTGTCTGTTAGATCTTTAGTTTACCATATGAACATACTCAATTTCCATCTTGAAACAGCTTCTTTCATCAATCTTTAATCTTCCCTTGAAATACTGTCCTTTCTCCTGTATTCATCAAACTTTAGAAAGAAGTTTTATGCCTGCTATCTCCACTGACTTATTTCCAATTTATTCCAGACCTAGTCTGTTTTGTCTTTTACTTAGAATCTGACTTTGCTAATTCACCATTGAATTTCCAGTTAAAAAATTTGGTGAGTTATTTTGTAACCCTTGTCTTATTTTATTATCTCTCTGTGACCACTTTCTTTTCCTCAAGCTGTGTCTTTCCTTTGCTTTGTGACATTAGTTTTCTTTCATTCTCTCTGACCTCTGCTTCTAAATCTTCTTTGACTAACTCCCTCTGCTCAAGTTGTTATCATGCATGGCTCTTTGATCTTCTGGTTCTGCTTACTATTGAGTACTTACTGTGAGCTAGACTCACGTGTCCTAGGCACTTCTCATACATGGTGCCTGACAATTTATAACAACCTGAAAAGTCATGTGACTTGCCTGAGTTCATTACTAAGGGAGTGGTCAGGATTTAACACCATCTCTGTTTGATCCTATAGCTATATTTTAATAGTTTTCAGACTTTTAAAAGAGAATAGTTTTTTTTAATCTTACTAGAACCCCAAAAGATGAAAGCATAAGTACTCGTTAACAGAGGGGGTGACAGATCCAGACTGGCCCTCCTCTACATTCTGCCCTACCGGCATTTAGTTAGAACCCAAGGGCTTTGCGAAAGCCAGTTTAAAAGGTAAAGTGATTTATATTAAATCCCAAGCCTGTTTTAAACCCAGATTTCCAGCTGGATCCTGGGAATTTCTGTTTTACTTCCTATGTGCCTGACAAGTATGTTATGTTCAAAATGGAACTATCTTCTTTGTGAAAACTATTCTAACTGTGTATATTCTGTTGTGATGAAACTTTCTAACCTAGCCAGTCTTCTGTGCCTGAGACTTGGGGGTTGTTAAAGAATTTTTTTCTTCCTGCTATATCTCTTATAACTAGATAATTAAGCTCCTTAAGGTCATAATCTCTAGAGGTGCTCATAATCATTTTCTTTGCCTCCTTTTTTACCCTCTCTTTCTGTAATCTGTCTTTCATACAAAGATTTCTAAAATTTAGGTCAGATTGTATCATTTACCCACTAACATTTTTAATGAGTCCCCATTATCTATTAAAAAATATTTAAGGCATACAGGGCCCTTCAAATTTGACACCCAGGCCTCTAGACATTTTGTATACTTTTTCCCTTTCTAGAATACCCTTCTTTCCTCTTTACCTACCAAATTATTATTCTCCCTTCATATATCAACTTACCACTATGTTTTCTGCAAACACTCTCATGACTTCTCCAGGTAGCCATTTCTCCTATGTTTTAAAATTGTTTATATTCATATCTTTCTTTACACTAGACTTTGAGTTCCTTGGGAATAGGGACCATCTTCTCATCTAGCACCTAGCACAATACTGTTTCATAGTAAGTGTTTAATATATGTTCATTGAATGAATAGATTCTTTCCAAGAAGATAAAAAATGTTAACCTATATCATCTGTATATTGTATTATGTTCACCACCCCAAGTCAAGTCTCCTTCCAATCACCATTTATCCCCCTTACATTCTCTTCTCCCTCCCCACAGTCCCCATTTCCTCTAGTAATCATACTGTTGACTGTGTCTGTAGTATGTTTTTTGTTTTTTGCTTAATCCCTTTACCTTTTCCACGCAGCCCTGCAACACCCCACTCCTCTGACAGCTGTTAGTCTGTTGTCTGTGTCTATAAGTCTGTTTGTTTTGTTCATTAGATTTTACATGTGAGTGAGATCATATGGTACCTGTTTTTCTCTGACTGACATATTCCACTTAGCACAGTGCTCTTTAGGTCCATCCATGATGTCACAAAGGGCAAGATTTCCTTCTTTTTTATGGCAGAGTAGTGTATTCCATTGTGTAAATGGACCATAGATTTTTATCTACCCATTTACTGATGGACACTTGGGTTGCTTCCATTTCTGGGTTATTGTAAATAATGCTGCATTGAGCATAGGGGTGCTGCATTGAGCATATATTCTTTTGAATTAGTGTTTCCAAGAAACGGAATCTCTGGGTTGGTTATTAGGCAGTTCCGTTTTTAATATTTTATGGAACGTCCATACCGGTTTTGCACAGTGGCTATCCCAGTCCCATTCCCAGCAACAGTGCACATGAGTTCCCTTTCTCCACGTGCTCGTCAGCACTCGTTGTTTGCTGCTTTATTGTTGGTAGTCATTCTTACAGGTGTGAGTGATATCTCATTGAGTTTTTATTTTGAATTTCTCTGATCATTAGTGACATTGAGCATCTTTCCATATGTCTAATGGCCATCTGTATGTCCTCTTTGGAGAAGTATCTATTCAGGTCCTTTGTGCATTTTTTTAAATTAGATTGTTTGGTTTTTTTTGGTGTTGAGTTGAGTAAGTTCTTCATAAATTTTGGATATTAACCCCTTATCGATGTATCATTGGCAAGTATGTTCTCTCATTCAGTGGGTTGCCTTTTCATTTCATTGATGGTTTTCTTTGCTGTACAAAACCTTTTTTGTTTGGTGTAGTCCGATTTGTTTATTTTTTCCTTTGTTTCTCTTGCCTGAGGAGATATAGCAGAAAAAAATATTGCTGTGAGAGATGTCTGAGATTTTACTGCCTCTGTTTTCTTCTAGAAATTTTATGGTTTTTAGTCTTATATTTAAGTCTTTAATCCATTTTGAGTTTATTCTTGTGTATGGTGTGAGAAGGTGGTCTAGTTTTAATTAATTAATTAATTCATGTATCTGTCCAATTTTCTCAATAACATTTATTGAATAGACTGTCTTTACCACATTGTATGCTTTTGCCTCCTTTGTCAAATAGTAGTTGGCCATAAGGCATGGGTTTATTTCTGGGCTATCTGTTCTATTCCATTTCTCTATATTTCTGTTTTTATGCCAGAGCCATGATCTTTTTCTTAAATCCTCACCCGAAAATATGTTTACTGATTTAGAGAGAGAGGACAGGATGGAGGAGAGAGAGACAGATAGGCAGACAAACAGAGACAGACATTGATGTGAGAGAGAAACATCAATTGGTTGTCTCCTGTATGTGCCCCGAGTAGGGATCGAACCTACAACCTAGGTATGTGCTCTGACTGAAGGTGAGCCCACAACCTTTTGATGTACAGGATGATGCTCCAATCACCTGAGCCACTCACTTAGAGCAGTACCATGCTGTTTTAATTACTATGGCCTTATAGTATAGTTTGATATCAGGTAGCATGATTCTTCCAACTATGTTCTTTTTTCTCAAGATTGCAGTGAGTTTTGGGGGTCTTTTGCAGTTCCATGTACATTTTTGGCATATTTGTTCTAGTTCTGTATGCTATTGGTATCTTAATAGGAATTGCATTGAATCTGTAGATTGGTTTGGGTAGTATGGATATTTTAATGATGTTAATTCTCCCTATCCATGAACATGGTGTATGTTTCCACTTGTTTGTATCATCTTCGATTTCTTTCTTTAGGGTCTTATAGTTTTCTGAGTATAGGTCTTTTACATACTTGGTTAAATTTATTTCTAGGTATTTTATTATTTTTCTGATCCAATTATAAATGGGATTGTTTTCTTAGTTTCCCTTTCTGGTAGATTATTATTGGTGTATCAAAATGCTACTGATTTCTGGATATTTATTTTGTGTCCTACTTTCTTGAATTCATTTATCAGTTCTAATAGGTTTTTTTGGTGGAATTTTTGGGATTCTTTGTGCACAGTATTATGTCATCTTCAAATAATGACAGTTTTACTTTGGATGCCTTTTATTTCTTGTCTCATAGCTGTGGCTAGGACTTCCAGTACTACAGTGAATAAGAGTTGTGAAAGTGGACATCCCTCTCTTGTTTCCCATCTTAAGGAAAACTCTTGTATTGTTTGCCCATTGATTATGATATTGGCAGTAGGTTTGTTATATATGGCCTTTATTATATTGAGGTGTGTTCTCTCTAGTACCACTTTGCTGAGAGTTTTTTATCATAAATGGGTGCTTGATTTTATCAAATGCTTTTTCTGTATCTATTGATATGATCATGTGGTTTTTATCCTTCATTTTGTTTATTTGGTGTATCATGTTTATTGATTTCCAAATATTGTATCAACCTTCAATCCCTGGAATAAATCTCACTTGATCATGGTGTATCATCTTTTCAGTGTACTGCTGGATCCAGTTTGCTAATATTTTGTTGAGGATTTTAGCATCTATTAATATATTCATCAGGGATATTGGCCTATAATTTTTTTTCATTGTAGTGTTTTTACTTAGTTTTGGAATTAGGATGATGCTGGCCTCATACAATGAGCTGAGAGTATTCCCTCCTCTTGCATTTTTTGGCGTAGTTTGAGAAAATTAGGTGTTAATTCTTTTTTTAATGTTTGGTAAAGTTCACCTGTCAAGCCATCCAATCTAGGGCTTTTGTTTGTTGGGAGTTTTGTGATTATTGCTTCAATTTCTTAGTTATAATTGGTCTATTCAGATTCTCTGACTCTTCCTGATTCAGTTTTGGAAGATTATATGTTTCTAGGGATTCCTTGAATCCAGATTGCATAATTTGTTGGCATATAATTGTTCTAATCTTTCCCATTTTAATTATGATGTGTCTTGGTGAAGGCCTGGGATAAGATTTCATTATAATGTTCTTTTCAGTTTTAGGATTTTAAGTTACTTCCCTTATTGTACTGTGTATACTGATTGCCTTTACCTACTAGTCTTTTCATTTATTTTACATTTAAATTTTATTTTTAGTAACCACATGTATGATTAATCTAAAGTGTTCCTTTCAAGGATGGGATTTATTTCTTTAGTATATACATGCTGTCATTTCAAATAAAATGCTATCTTTAGTTTCTTAAAATAATTGTCACCAATGGAGGCCAGTTGGGAACAAAATTTATCAGAATAATCTTAGTTTGGATTTTGTTTTTTGTTTTTACTTTTGTTGACTTGTAAGGGCAGATTCACTCCAAACCATGATTTTGAAATGCAGAAACTGTGTGGCTTATGTTATGAACTTGGTATGACAGGTGGAAATAATTTTTCTCCCAAAAGGTACAATTCAAGAAAACAGTAAGGTATTCCCCCCCTTCACTTTATCCTTTTAAAGTAATAAAATAAGAAATTTAGGTTTAAAGTAAACTTTTTTAAAAATTAAATTTTTAAAATTTAATGACTTTCAAAAAGTCATATGTAAATGATTCGAATGTGTTTTCAATTAAAGTATTATTCTGGCATATTCAGAGTCATAATGCATTGCCAAAAAACTGTAGTCTGGAAGCAAACCAGAATACTGAAAATAATGCTATAATTTTTTAAATAAGAGGAAAATATTTTTTTTACACATGAAGTTTTTGGTTCAAGTGGTGTGTAACCAACTGACTGACTTGTCTGTTAAAGCATTCTGTCCCAGAAAAGCTTCATTTTTGATAAAATTGATTGCATTAGCACATTACTTATGATAATGGGCATAGATTTTTTTTTTCTCCCCAAAGTGATGCTGTGGTTTTGCTTTTGGAAGAGAGTGCAAGTTTTCTGTGGCTTAAGTATTAAAAATGCTTCTTAAAAACTTGAAATTGTTATGCATTAAACCAGAACTCTTGGAGCTTTTTCAGATTATATTGCTTATACTCACTCATTCCCTTTAGTAGATATTTTATGAACTTGTTTCCACTTGCTGGAAAAATAGAATTTTCCATAATTAAGAGAAAACATCAGTTATTTTATCCACTTGGCTTTGTCTTTGCTTGTTATTGTTTGCTTTAGAGATTTATATAAGTTGTTGACATGATTCAGATTCCAGTGTGTGAAATAGACCTTTTGAGAAGGTGCTTTGAATGGAAAAATAAATATCTTACAAAATATGTAGCTTTGGGTGTGTTCAGTTCTATTTGAATTTCTTGTTTTTCTTTGCATTCACACCTGTATTCCAATGTAGAGTGTATATTTGAGTCTAAAATGGGTTCAGCTTATGAGACAGGATAGTAAAATATCAAAGAATTTTAAATACATCTATTAAGGAAAATGCCAATATTTAGAATTTAAATAAAGTTATTTTGCACTCTACATTATACCCCATCTCTCTGTCATTTTTATAGGCATCTTCTAATTTGCAGGAAACTTTCCTGTCCTCAGTGACTGATGTACAACTTGTGTTCCACAGAATCCTCTGCCACCTTCCTTCACAGCTTTGTATTTTGTGGTGATAATTCTTCATATCCTCTGCGCTGTCTTTATCATGACCATTCTTTAGATCTCTATCTTAACTACCCAGAATCTTGATTTACTTTTAAAATTCTATACTCTCTGCATATAAGTTAGAATGATTTATTTTTTTTAAAAAGTGATGGCTATTTAGTGAGTCAATATTTATCTTGCTATCAAGAAACTTATGTGACAGGGAATGGATAATGTTTATAAATAGCCATGATGCTTAGAAGTAGGGATAAAGTACTATGCAAATTCAGAGGAAGAAAGAAAGAATTCTACCTGGGCAATCCACAGGAGGTGGTTTCTAAAATACTGTTAAATATTTTAACATAGATAAATACAAAGAGTAATATAAAAAAAGAAGTATTATAATTCTGCCACTCAGAATTAATAAATGTTATTTTCAAAAGTCTAAAGGTAACATGTCTTTTCCTCCCAAGCAAAACAAAGGCTATAGAATGCTTAATGTAGACCACCCCCTCCTATTTTTCTTGCTGTCTTTGTTACCAGTGTATGGTGGTAGTGGTGGTGGTGGTGTTTTTGGCTCATCTTTGCTTCATGTATGCTATTCTTCCATTGGGATTTTATTTCCTTGTTGCCGAAATATCTTCTTTAGTGAGTCTTTCACATTTTCTATGTTTTAGTGCTGCTAAATTCATTGTGTTTTTCCTTACATGTGAGGTCTGTCCAGAAAGAATCCAGCCATTGTCAACATAACGAGAATAGTTTTCACACCATTGATGTAGCCTAGCAGCCAAGGAGAGTGGACTGAAATGCACATGCATGAACAATGGCACCTTCGCTGTACCAGTCAGTGAGGGTGGTAGACACTTTGAGTGAGCATGTGTACTGTGTGGCCGAGGCATTCAAAATGACTGAGTGAGTAGGGCAATGAATCTAATCAAATTTTGTGTTAAACTTGAACATTCCTCCATGGAAACTATTTGGATGATTCAGAGGGCTGCAGTTATGGGCAGCTGGTGATTGGCAGCTTCATCTCAACAACACACCTGCTCATGCATCATGTCCCATGCAGAGTTTTTTGGCAAAGTATCAAATTACCCAGGTGACTCAGCCTCCTACAGCCCAGATTTTGTGCTTTACAACTTCTGGCTTTTTCCAGAACTAAAGTCACTTTGAAAGGGAAGGGATTTGAGATCATCGCTGAGATTCAGGAAAATATGACGGCAGCTGATGGTGATTGAGAGAACTGTGTGAGGTCCCAAGGTCCCAAAGTAGGTGCCCCTACTTTGAAGGGGACTGAGGGGCCATTATTCTGTGTACAGTGTTTCTTGTATCTTGTATCTTCTTCAATAAATGTCTCTATTTGCCCTGACTGGTGTAGCTCAGTGGATTGAGCGCGGGCTGCGAACCAAAGCATCGCAGGTTCGATTCCCAGTCAGGGCACATGCCTGGGTTGCAGGCCAGGTCCCCAGTGGGGACCACATGAGAGGCAACCACACATTGATGTTTCTCTCTCTCTCCTTCTCCCTCCCTTCCCCTCTCTAAAAATAAATAAATAAAATCTTTAAAAATAAAATAAAATAAATGTCTCTATTTTTCATATTACATGGCTGGATACCTTCTGGACAGACCTAGTGTATCTTGTAATTCACTAATTTCAGACAAGATTGGGCACTTTCAGGATGGTATGGCGATAGTCTAATT
>JAPYXV010006140.1:0-10005 GCA_028533065.1 Trachops cirrhosus | reverse complement strand
GAAAGAAATGCTATATTTCAGTTACAGGTTAATGAAAATAAATTTAAATATATATACTTATTTCTATCCAAGTTAATTGATATCAGATTAAAAATTCCTGGTTCAATGCAATCTAACTTTCCAAATGAATTGATTGCATTAGCATTTTTCTGACTGCTTAACTTATAGGAAATATTTATTATAACTTGTGAAAGGAAGTTTAGGAATAAATTATATATTGAGACAATTTATCTAAGGAGCTGGAAACAATAGCTGCCTAGGAATATGTTAGGCACTTCTGTTTTCAACCTGTAAGTTGTCCTTACTAATGCCACCTCATTGGTTTAGTAGCTCTTTGTTTTTTTTTTTTTTAATCAGGCTCTAAAAAGTAATCACTATCAAAAGAATGATAAAAGTAGTGGCATTGTTTCCCAAAAATCCATAAAAATAAAAAAGATTGTTACCCTTAATAATGAGAAAAATTCTCCTTCAACCAATTATTTTAAATTCAAAGAAGAAAAGTGAAAGAAAAATGAAATATCTTATTTTACTGGAATTATAACAGAAAAAGGGAACTGAAAATTAAATAGAGTAAAAATATTGGTACCTTCTGGCTTAGAAGCATGTATATAGAATTATATGAAAAGAGACACTCTTTTTGTTGTCCCCAGAAAACATATCAGTTCAACCTGCGATCAGCCAGGAGCATACATCCTCTCTTTCTACTACAGGACTGGCTGTGAAGACCACTGCCTGCTTAGATAAGAGCAAACTGAATCCTACCAGAGTATCAGTCCCACACAAGGAGGCATGCACACTCAAATCAGAAAATGAACGCTTTGTATCAGGAGGCAGGAAGTAATTTCCTTAAAATGATTTTGTCAATGAAATTATATATTACTAGAGAGATTTCATAGGTCTTTAAAACAGGGTTATATTCCGGGGTAAAGTGTTTGACTAACTCCTCTACACCAAAGTGAGGCTTCCCAGAAATTTAACACAAATAAGATTTAAAATTACACATTATCTGTATATGCCAAATAAGAATCAGACACCAGATCGTCTAGCAATTTCTATAAATAAATATTTGACATTATTTCATTTTCAGGCTATTTACAAAGCTGATCTGGAGTGGCTGAAAGGCATTGGATGGGTGCCCATTGGCTCTGTAGAGGTCGAGAAGGTAAAAAGAGCTGGAGAAATCCTGAGTGACAGGAAGTACCGCACGCCTGCAGACAAGCTCCAATTCACATGCATTACAGATACCCCAGAAATTGTCCTGGCAAAGAATAATGCCCTGACAATGAGCAAGGTTAGTCTTCAGCTATTCCTAGTTGCCTGAGTCACACCTCGCATAAAGTGAGAAATGTGTAACCATTTAGCATTTTGTTCTAATGTCTGGGAAACGCAGTATTTATAGCAGTGCCAGTGCACAACTCAAATTAGTTGCTTGGTTTACTCTTTCCCTTAGGTTGTGGAAATCCATTTTGAAAAGTGAGCTGCTGTTGTTTCCAGTTTTAGTATGCAAAATAGATGATCGGTTCTTTTTTGCAGAGTTGTAGCAATCTGTTTATTGAGACTGAGTTAATTCTTTATCCAATAAGTAGGCCTCAAATATGCACATTTTAGATTTAATTCAACTTATCTGAACTCTCCCGTACCTTCCCGGACATCTTCCAAACATTCACAATGTGAGACTGAGTGCTTGCTCAGGGAAGAATATGAAACTGGCTTTCAGCAGATTCCAGTTAGAGGTATTAACACTCCAGAAATTCTGTCCTATACCACACCCATCAACAGCAACCACAGTGATAGTAGCAATAGAAAATATCATAACATTTGTTGAGTGCCTACTATAACTGATGCATTTTATATATATTATGGTTAACCTTCAACCAAAAAACTCAATAAAAGAAGATATGATTATCTTCCTCCAAGAAATGAGGAGTACGAGGCATTATACACATTTCTCAAGATCACACAGCTTGTGGGCTCTCTCTGTAGTACACCTATGCCTTATCTCAGGCATGAACTTTTTACTTTCTCCTAAACTCCAAGGGTCCCCATGAGACTCGCAACAGGGGAGCAACGGGCAGTGACATCTCGTCCCAGGCTAACCCCCCCACATCCTGTCCGCAAGGCCCCATTTTCTCTGACTCGCCAATGAGCTGACAGCAGCCCCGCCTTGGCTCACTTCCTTCCCATTATGTTTCTAGGGAGCCAAGCAGAACACCGCCTAGTCTCTGTCCTGTTGCTTCTTCCACCCTAGGCCCTTCCTTTGTTTCACTGTCTCCAGCTTTAATAACATACTCTAAAAAAAAGTCACACACAGACCCAGTGGAGTTGGGTTTGAACTTAGGCTTGACTCTGCAGTCTATGGATTCCTACTGTATCACCGTCTATAGCCAAGCTCTGTCCTTGGAAGGCCTGTGAGGAAGGTTGAGTTTCACTGGATAAAAAGAATTAATAATTGAGATCATTATGTTGCTTCATATTGACTATGAAACAATCATATGGCTGTTTAAGTATTGCCATTTTTTGTTCTACTCACTACCCTTTTGCTTCTCTCACCTCCAAATAACCTTTAAAAGGCTATTTTATAGTTAAAATTTGATATTAACTATAAAGTATTGGCTTTTTAAAAAGGGTTTTACCTCACTTTCCTCACAGCATTTATACACAGAAGCTTGGGATGCTGACAAAAGTTCCATCCACGTGATGCCGGACACCCCAGAAATCATGCTGGCCAAAAGCAATTCTGTCAACATCAGCCATGTAAGAGATCTTCCAGTTGTTTAAGCCATTCTAGGAGTAATTAAAATACTTTTTCTATCTTACCACCTTCCTTTCTGGAATTGGCCTGTTAACTTTCCATAACACTTTTATTTTTCTGTTGTGATTATTCTCTACATAGAAACTTTACACCAAGGGATGGGATGAATCAAAGATGAAGGACTATGACCTGAGAGCTGATGCTATTTCCATCAAAAGTGCCAAGGCCTCGAGAGACATCGCCAGTGACGTAAGTGCCCTCCGTCTCATGCCCCGGGCCTCCCATTGCTGAACAACTTTAGTGCAGCCAGTGGCCACACTTTATGACTGCTTTCACAGACATTCTTCCAGCCCTGCTTCCTATGTCCTAAGATCTTGCCCTCTGTTGTCATAGAGAAGAAAAATACACTCTGGAATTATAGTTTCAGTTGATGCAGGAAAGGGTTTTACCAATGAAGATACATTACTACTTTCCAGTTATGTTTGTAATAGTATAAAGTGTTAGTTTAATATTATTCAGTGATGCCAAAATGTTTGCAATTCAAAATTTATCTAATTGTTTGTGGGTGTTCATGATGTCTATAATTGTCTGTGTGTGTATGGTTATAACAGAATGGGTTTCTAAACCTGTATTTCTGACATTTCAGTACAAATACAAAGAAGCGTATGAGAAACAGAAAGGCCATCACATTGGAGCTCAGAGCATTGAAGATGACCCCAAGATTATGTGTGCCATACATGCAGGAAAGATTCAAAGTGAAAGAGAGTATAAGAAGGACTTTGAGAAGTGGAAGACCAAGTTCAGTAGCCCAGTGGACATGTTAGGCCTCTTGCTGGCCAAGAAATGTCAGACACTAGTCAGTGACATTGATTACCGAAACTACCTGCATCACTGGACATGCTTACCCGATCAAAACGACATTATCCAAGCAAAGAGGGCCTATGAACTGCAGAGTGATGTATGTACCATGAACTTTGGGAAGGGTGGAATGGGAGGACACAGATTTACTAATTTTCCAGGCATTACCTCTCTGGACAGATCCAGGGGGCGCCGTTCACAATGCTTAATAAAAAACTCTTATTTAAGACTTACGTAATGGGAACAAAGACTATAGATAAAAACCCTTCTTGGGTCATCTCTTTTATTCCCCAACCTACATTCCAGACTATTTCTTTATATCATTTATTTATTTTTTGGCAATGAAAATGTATTTCAGACAAATTATATGAATTTTTATTTTTTTTAATAAAACACTTTTGTTTTATTTAATTTTTTTCTTTAGATTTTATTTATTTTTAGAGAGAGGGGAATGGAGGGAGAAAGAGAGAGGCAGAAACCGTTGATCGGTTGCCTCTCATGTGCCCCCAACTGGGGACCTGGCCTGTGACCCAGGCATGTGCCCTGACCAGGTATCAAACCTGAGACCTTTGGGTTCGCAGACTGGTGCTCAGTCCACTGAGCCACACCAGCCACAGCATGATTTTTTTTTTTTTAAACTGCCACTACTGTGCTATATACAAAATGCTAAATGGACTTTCCATAGATCTCTTATTATAGGATAAAAATGGAACGAGAGTCAAAAAATTTCCTTTTTAAAATGTTTCAGTTATACAATTTTTAAATATCAAATAATTATCATGAAATTTAACATTATTGCTATTGTATTCCTATTTTTGGCTAGTATAAAGAATTATGCTTTTACAAATTACTCTGTCATTTATATTAAAACCCCAAGTCATGTAAAATCTCAGGTCTTGCTTTTTTGGATCCACCATCTGCCCATGAACTTTATCTTTCAGTTAAGGGATGTGTCTAATATGGGAACAAAATTTCTGTCTAACGTCTCTTCAGAGTGTGTACAAAGCGGACCTGGAGTGGCTGCGGGGCATCGGCTGGATGCCAGAAGGCTCAGTAGAAATGACCAGGGTGAAAGGTGCTCAAGACCTGATGAATGAAAGACTCTACCGAACGCGACCAGAAGCCTTGAAATTCACCTGCATTACGGACACTCCAGAAGTTGTCCTGGCAAAGGCCAATTCTCTGCAAATCAGCGATGTAAGAACCATCTATGTCAAGCTTTCCTTTTGTGGGGCTCTGTTGCCGGATGAGGCCACCCAACCAGACTAGTGGACTGCTCCTCTTCAGAGGCTGTAGTGGTGGGAGCTGCTCTGAGAATCTCTCGCCTAGTTCAGGGAAGGCACATGCGAGGTAGAACTCTGACAAATGCCAATGGGCCTTTATTCTGCCACACACTTGGAAGCATTAAAATTAGAGAACTGTTACTCCATTATGATTCAAAAAAACAAATATTTATTTAAGTTCTATCAAATACTAAAGCCTGTGGCATAATGCTTCATATTAAGTGGTCTAACATTGTATTAGTCAGGATTCTCCTGAGAAATAGAACCAATAGGATTGGGAGGAGAGAGAGATTTGTTTGAAGGAACTGGCTCACACTGTTGTGGAGGCTGGCAAGTCAAAAATCTTCAGGGTGGGCCTGCAGGCTGGAGACCCGGGAAGGAGGTGTGGTTCAAGCTCAAAGGCAGTGAATAGGCAGAATTACTTCTGGCTCAGGGGAGGTCAGTATTTTTTTCTATTAAGGCCTTTGACCGACTGGACAAAGCCCACCCACATTACAGAGGGTAGTCTGCTTTACCCAAACTCTACTGATAATGTTAATCTTATCTTAAAAAATACCTTCACAGAAACATCTAGAATAATGTTTGACCAAATATCTGAGTACTGTGGTTTATCAGGTTAACACATGAAATTAACCATTACAAACATATATAAAAATATTTTCCAGGTTAAATAGTCACCTAAACTTTATGTTTCAGATCTTTATTCTCTATTAAATACTGAAGTAATATTTCCCTTCTCTCCACAGAAACTGTATCAAGAAGCCTGGAATAAGGACAAAACCAACATCAGCATTCCCTCTGACACACCAGCCATGCTGCAGGCCCAAATCAATGCCTTGCAAGTCAGCAATGTAAGAGGCATAAGTGTGAAGTGTAAATGCCTTTATGAGACATCTGTCAGCTTATGCAGTGTGTTATCGAAAAATCACCTGTCTTAGAATGTTTTCAGCTTTTGGAGTGGACACTTTCTCTCTCTCTTTTTAAAAAGATTTTATTTATTTCTTAGAGAGAAGGAAAGGGAGGGAGAAAGAGAGGGAGAGAAACATCAGTGTGCCAGAAAAAACATCAATCAGTTGCCTCTTGCATACCCCACAACCAGGGACCTAGCCAGCAATCCAGGCATGTTCTCTACCCAGGAATCAAACCAGCAACCTTTCAGTTCATAGGCCAGCACTCAACCCACTGTGCCACACCAGCCAGGGATAGACGTGTTCTCTTTAACTACCATTCCCAATGCAATATGAATAAACATTCTCTTTAAAACGTTAGTTCAGATACATGGCCGAGTCCCTGCACTGCAGCATTTGGCGTACCTGAATCTTATTAGTGTATGCCTTTCAGCCTTAAAATCATTGTCATATGCCCAGTGTTTACAGCTCAGTTTCATTGTATGTTGTTTGAGAATATTGAAATCCTAGTTAAAGGTTTTTAATGCAAGTATAAGAGGTAACCATCTCTATTGCCCTTTTTTTTTTTTCTATTTTCTTTAAAAGGTTTTGATTGATCCAAAACTTTCTTGTTTGGCATTTAAAGGCCATAAGAAAAGCCAAAAGAAAACTTAGAATTATATGCAAAGTGTAGGATAGGTATGATATCTATGTCACGTCCCATCAACAAAAACCTCTAAAAAGTCAAAAGTCAACATGAGGAAGAAAATCTAGTCAGGTCTTATATGGTACCTTGTGAAGGTTCAAAGTTGATTCTTAGTTTTCACATACTTGCAATGGCATTTCTTCAGATGTGGACCATTTGTGATAAATGCAAATATTCAAATGTTAGTTTAACTTCAGGTGTTTAGATTTAGATGCTTACCTTTAAAAGTTTAATCAGAAGGATCCTGCTCTCCACGAAGTAAATAACCAATAACCAAAAGAAGAACTCAGAAGTGACTGTTGTTTTTCCTAGGTTGCCTCTGTTGACATTATGCCTTGTGATTCACGTGACTACTTTGAGTATATTCACTTATTTTCAATCCCTGTAATCAAACCTGTGTTTTTCCTCAATAGAAACTCTACCAGAAAGACTGGAATGAAGCCAAGCAGAAAGGCTATGACATACGAGCAGATGCCATTGAAATCAAGCAAGCCAAAGCCTCCAGGGACATTGCCAGTGAGGTACAGCTCTTTGTCTCCTTGTGGTTCTTCTCCTCCATGCAACAAATAGGAAGAGTATTTTTCAAGAATTTAGGTGTTTTTTAAAAATCTATGCAAACTATTGTGTTTTGTCTTACACTGAAGACTTCATTTAAAAACATTAAAATGGGAAGAAAAACATTAAGGTAAACATAGAGGTGGTATATGTGATTTTAACCCCCCCAAATATTTATGATATTCTACATAAATATAAATCACAGATGAAAGTTTCAAACAAGTAGACTTAAGAATGAAATCACACTTTATAATCAAGTTATTGCACTTAAGGCTTATGTATGATGCTCTCAGTAACCTTTTGATTCATTTAACAGCAATTTCAAAATTTACTAAATCAAAATAACTATCCTATCAAGTCTCCCCCCACTCCAGTTCCAGATCTTTAAGTCACCTTTGTTCCCTTTCTCCAGGTTCTTCTCTATTTTTTTAATTTCATGTATCCAGCTGTTTCTTCCTTCTTACTCCTCATCTTTAACTCTAAAAGCCATAGCAGAGCACAGTATCTGCCTTATTCCCGTTCTCTCCCTTTTGTCCAAACTTGCTCATGCTACCTAAATAAAGGGGAGAAAGAGAAACTCTTCCTCTCATCCTAAGACACTAAGATCAATGTGGACCAGGTGGAAACTTTTGTCCACAGGTCTTACTGTTGTCACCTTCTGACTCAAATCAGCAACCTTGCTTTCTATTCTTGAAACATACACCCTGTCTGTCTCTTAAATCACACATGACTTTTTCCTACTTGAGGTACCTTCTATATTCTCTGGGGACCATCTGACTTAATGTTCTACCTGACAAGCAACCTTGGGGACAATGGATACCCTTTACTGTGCCTTATTTTCCCCATCTCAAATATGTGATAATAAAAGTACTACCATGGAGAGATGTTGTGAAGATTAAATGAGCGTATAATTGCCATTGTCAACTATTTTTAACTAAAAAATTCAGCAATACCTTATAGATCAATCTAATACATTTGAAGCACTCATAATAGTGTCTGGCATATGGTGACTGCTCAGTAAATGTTAGCTATTATATTTTTATTACTCTTGTTATCATACTGCTTCCCTCCTGATATATACATGTCCTCTATAAAACTATCTAAAAGCCCTATCTAATTTCCTTAAAGTGAGCTGATGTGTATAATGACTGCCAATGTTGAGCCATTTTACATTAAGAAAATATTCTGAAACATTTAATGAAAAATCCTCTTAATACATTATTTTCATATCTCTTTTTATTTGATTTTTACAACCTCAGTACAAATACAAAGAAGGCTATCGTAAGCAACTGGGCCATCACGTGGGTTTCCGCAGCCTACAAGATGACCCCAAATTGGTATGGTCCATACATGCTGCCAAGATCCAGAGTGACAGAGAATATAAGAAAGCTTATGAGAAGTCTAAAGGAATTCACAATACACCATTGGATATGATGTCAATTGTTCAAGCCAAGAAATGCCAGGTCCTGGTTAGCGATGTTGATTATCGCAATTATCTGCACCAGTGGACATGCCTGCCAGATCAGAATGATGTGATCCAGGCTAAGAAAGCCTACGAGCTGCAGAGCGATGTGCGTATATTATCACCAGACTCTTGGGGAGACGTGTGTCTGTGTGTTTAGTCACAGTGTGTTCCCTAGGGAATTAATTTAACTGGTAATTTTAATAGAACTTAACTTGTTCTGTACATTTCATGATAGTAGAGGTTTTCTGAACATTTTTTTTTATCTTATAGAGGATTCCTTCTCATGTGGCAAGACTTTATTAATCAAGATGAAAATCACTCTGCTATTCTATGTAATTAGGTAGAAAATTTCAGTCCCAGTTGTTCTGATCCTATATATTTGCATTATCAGATATCTAAATTTCAGAAAGGTTATTAAGCATAAGAAAGTTTTAAATTTCAAGTTTATCTGATGCATGTAGGAAAATGTATATTTATACTTTATATATAGAGACAAGTACATATAGACATAGTTATGAATTTTTTTCTCCTTGTACATGCATCTAAGGACCTTTTTTTCTAATTTCCCACAGCTGTTATTCCTAAAAGGCAGATTTCAAGTGATGAGCACGGAAGCTCGACCTTGATTTTATGCCATTGCTATCTGTCACTTCCCAAATGCCACTTGTCAGCCCTGCTCCAATTCCTGTAGGGTACTGGGAATTTCTCCCAGAGATGTGCACTAGAGACACAACACCCAACTGTTAACGTTTAATGCTGATCCTTGAATTTTGTGGGATTGGCCACCTAGCTGACTTAAACAGAGACAGTGCGTGGTTTGCTGGCTTTGTGCTCTGGTAGGCAAATTTGACTCTGCTGTACTCTGTGGTCCTCTCGTCATGCAGAATGTATACAAAGCAGACCTGGAATGGTTGAAGGGTATTGGATGGCTGCCAGAGGGTTCTGTGGAAGTGGTGAGAGTGAAGAATGCCCAAGATATACTCAATGAAAGGATGTATCGTACAAGGCCTGAAGACCTCAAATTCACCAGCATTGCTGATACCCCTGAAGTCATTCTGGCAAAGACCAATGCTCTCCAGATCAGTGAGGTAAGTCAGGTTTATGATATGTTCAGACACATTGAAGAAATCTCAGTGAAAATTCTAATTGTGAACTTTAAACTGCCCATACCATCATTAGACTCTTGAAGATACATATGTCCAGATAGAATTTTATACAGTCCATCAATTAACAACATCCACATTTCATTTGCCTGGATAACTCTTTGGTCAATGTGAGTGTGGTGGGCATCTTCATGCTTCACAGATTCTGATAGGTGCTTTAACATATTTTGAGACTTTGCTTGTAATGCAGGTCAACCAGTTAATACCATGCTCACAAAATAGCCACCGTTTTTTGGCATTCAGTCATGAAGTAAGTTGAAAAGTCCAGGTCGGAGAGAAGATGGCGGCGTGGTAGGATGCAGCAGATTCTACTCTCCCACAACCAGGGAAAAAAAA
>JAPYXV010000614.1:0-14962 GCA_028533065.1 Trachops cirrhosus | reverse complement strand
TCAGCCAAACAAAGAAGTCTATACAAAAAGAAGAGGAGTGCCAAAATACTCCAGGGCCTGGGCCTCACGGAGGTCTCGCGGAGCACCTGGGCTTTTTCGGGTTCACGGGTGCGCAGTCTCTGGGTCCCGAGGGGCGCCCACTTCTCCTACCTCCGGGGCCTTGGATTCAAGTTTTAAACCCAAGTTTCTGACTCAAACCAGGGTTGATCCCCCTTCCACACATAACTTTCACAAGGCTCAAACCAGTCAACACAGTATAGACATTTTGGGCAATTTATGCCATTTATGTCATTTCTAGATGTACTTGAATGTTAATATGAATTACTGCAGTAATATAGTAAGGTGCCAAGGTTAACAAGACACAGAGGTCACCGGAATCTAAGGTGTGGAAGAAATAACCAACCCCAACACACACTCACACACATTGCACTAAATTGATAATCCTTTAAATTCTCTATAGTGACAAAAAATAACAATACATTAAAAGAAATAAACTTCCTATTTCCAGTATCAGGCAGTGGATTCAGCTTCAGAGTAGCCTGGGAACTGCTTTGTCTCTCTCTGACTCAGTTTTCCCAGCAGTTGTTTTTGCTAAGGAGACAGCTAGACACTGGGGGATCTTGGGAAATCATAAATGAAATCTGTCCCTCTCAAGAGTATTTTTTTCTTTTCTTTTTTTGGATTTCTTTTTTTCTTTCTTTTTTATTGTTTATGCTATTACAGTTTTCCCCAAATTTCCCCTTTTTCCCACCTCCACCCAACCCTAGCTCTCACCTCCCTCAGGCCATCACCACACAGTTGTCTGAGTCCATGGGTCATGCATATATGTTCTTTGGCTAATCCCTTCACCTTCTTTCTTCCAGTCCCCCATTCCCACTCCCCTATGACAGCTGTCAGTCTGTTACATGTACCTGTGTTTGTGTTTCTATTTTGTTCATTAGTTTATTTTGTTCATTAGAGTCTGCATATAAGTGAGATCATATGGTATTGGTCTTTCACTAACTGGTTTATTTCACTTAACATAATAATCTCCTGGTCCATTCATGTTGTCGCAAAAGGTAAGAGTTCCTTCTTTTGTATAGCCTCATAGTATTCCATGGTATAAATGCACCACAGCTTTTTTTATCCACTCTTTTATTGATGGGCACTTGGGCTGTTTACAGATCTTAGCTATTACAAATAAGTTTGATATAAACATAAGGGTGCATATATTGATTTGAATTGGTGTTTCTGGTATGTTAGGATATACATCCAGTAGTGGGATCATTAGGTCAACAGGGAGTTGCATTCTGTAATTTTTTGAGGAAACTCCATGCTGTTTCTCACAGTGGCTGCACCAGTCTGTATTCCCACCAAGGGTGCATTAAGGTTCCCTTTCCTCCATATCCTCTCCAGCACTTGTTGTTTTCTCATTTATTGATGGTAGCCATTCTGGCAGGCATGACATAATAGCTCATTGAAGTTTTAATTTGCAGCTCTCTGATGATTAAAGATGTTGAGCATTTTTCATATGTCTATTAGCCACTGTGGGGGCTCTGCCCAGAGGGACCCCCCGGCCACCGTGAGTGAGAATAAATCTACCAAGACATGATCTGCTTGGGGAGGAAATGTGACCAATCTCTCAAAGGAGAAGGTCCAGGAACCTGTTCCTCAATGGGCTTTTATTGTGTTTAATTTACATAGGAACACAGGGTATATACATAAAGCTCATCAGTCATTGTTATGCAGTAATGATCAAGTAATAGATAATGTTCAAAGAACTCTGAGGGCTTATTTTGAGTCAGGGTCAGATAGCCAAAGAGCCATACGACTTTGGGAAACAAACTCATTTTATGCTTGGACCCTTAACATTAAAATTGAGGGCATTCTTAGCAAAGCAGACTTCACAGGGTTTTATGCATTCTTTCTTAGGCCTGATTGCCCTGGGGAACTGCCCTTTCCAGCACAGGGCTGCACCACCCTCTGTCATTGTTTGAGGCTTAAGTCAGGCAGGGGAAGAAAGGCAGACAGGAGATTACAGAGAGAATGAGGACTCAGGCCATGACAAAGCTGAGGAGTGAGGGTCCATAGTCCCCTTTTTCTATAGCCCTCCAAGTCCTTCCTTGAGGGCCCCTTCATGACCATGCCTGTCTTAGGTCATCCCTCCTTTGAGGAATCTTACCCATTATTGGCTAACCTGGGTCAAGCAGGGTGAAGTGAAAGGGAGAAGAGGTGGTGCCCCTACAAGGAAGTGAAGTTTTGTCTCCTAAGTGGCTTATGGTCCCAAGATGTTTCTTCTCAGCCTTAGCCATGAGGGATTATAGTTTCTGAAACCAGGCAGGGTGGTTCCCAACAGGCCACCTGTATGTTTTCTTTAGAGAATGTCTATTCAGGTCCTTTGCCCTTTTTTCTTCTTTTTGTTTTATTTTATTTTTTACTGTTTTGGTTTTTTAAATATATTTTATTGATTATGCTATTACAATTATCCCAGTTTTTCACCTTTACCCCCTTCCATCTGGTACCCTCCATTCCCTCTGGCAATCACCCCCATAAGTTCATGTCCATGAGTCATACATATAAGTCCTTTGGGTACTCCACTTCCTTTACTATTCTTAACATTCCCTTGTCTGTTGCGTACCAATTTTTACTTCTTATTCCCTGCACCTCTTCCCCCATTCTTCCCCATTCCATTCCCAACTGATAACCCTTCAAATAATCTCCATATCTAGGATTGCTTCTTTCCTGCTTATTTGCTTAGTTTGTTTGTTAGATTCAATTATTGATAGTTGTGAATTTATTGCCATTTTACATTCATAGTTTTGATCTTCTTTCTCTTAAATAAGTCCCTTTAACATTTCATATAATAAATGACTTGGTGGTAATGAACTCCTTTAGTTTTACCTTTTCTAGGAAGCAATTTATCTGCCCTTCCATTCTAAATAACAGCTTTGCTGGATAGAGTAATCTAGGTTGTAGGTCCTTGCTTTTCATCACTTTGAATACTTCTTGCCAGTCCCTTCTAGCCTGCAAAGTTTCTTTTGAGAAATCAGCTGATAGTGTAATGGGAATTCCTTTGTAGGTAACTATTCACTTTTCTCTTGCTTCTTTTAAGATTCTCTATCTTTAAATTTTGGCATTATAATTATGATGTGTCTTGGTGTGGACCTGTTTATGTCCATCATGTTTGGAACTCTCTGTGCTTCCTAGACTTGTATGTTTATTTCCCTCACCAAATTAGAGAACTTTTCTTTCATTATTTTTTCAAATAGATTTTCAATTTCTTGCTCTTTCTCTTCTTCTTCTGGCACCCCTATGATGCAAATGTTGGAAGTCTGAAGTTGTCCCAGAAGCTGCTTACATTATCCTCATTTTACTGGATTCTTTTTTCTTCTTGTTGTTATGATTGTTTGTTTTTTGCTTCCTTATGTTCCATACCATTGATTTGATTCTCAGCTTCATCCCCTCCACTGTTCATTCCCCGTACATTTTTCTGTATTTCGCTCAGTGTAAACTTCATTTTTACCTGGGTCTTTTTTATGCTGTTGAAGTACCCAGTGAGTTTCTTGAGCATCCTAATAATCAGTGTCCTGAACTCTGCATCTGAGAGCTTGCTTATCTCCATTTTGTAGTTCTTTTTCTGGAGTTTTGTTCTGTTGTTTAATTTGAGCTATATTTCTTTGTCTCCTCTTTTTGGCAACTTCCCTGTGTTTATTTGCATGTATTAAGAAGAGCTGCTTTAATTCCCAGTCTTAGTAGTGTGGCCTATTGTAGAAAAGCACACCAGTAATTTGGATAGGGCAGAGCCTTAGGTAATTGCCAGAGCAGGGCAACTCATGTGAACCACTTTGATGGAGTCTCAGATATGGTATTGCCACTCTGTGGCTCTGTGTCTGGGAGAGCTCATAAAGGGGACAATGGCTGCTTCCTAGCCTCTAGAGTTTTGTCAAGGTGGAAGCTATCCCCTGACACTAACCCTGATGTAAGACACTTCAGTTTTTTTCCATATACCATTAGTGCCCTTGCAACTGCTGCCCTGGTGCTGAAGCCTTGAGAGAGTGAGTCTGCATAAGTCCTAAGTTCATTGTGGGCCTTTAAGAGGAGGCTCCTGAGAATCCCACAACTTCTTCAGCTGCCACAAACCCTACAGAGTTTTACAGCCAGAAGTTATGGTGACTAATCTTCCTGGTACTTGATCCCTGGGCTGGGTGGTCTAGTGTGGGGCTGGAATATCTCACTCCCAAGCTATTCCTCCCAATTTTTATCCACCATAAGTAAGTATGGGCCCACCCATTTGACATCTCCATACCTCTGCACCTCCATGCTTCTCCAGACATCTCTGCATCTCTGCCCCTCTTCCAGTCTGGATGAATGTAGCTACTTTAACTCCTTGGTTTTTGGACTTCCATACAGCTGAATTTTCTGATGATTCTGGGTGATATTTGTTTTATAACCTAGTTGCGATTTTCGCTGTGATTGTGCGAGGAGGTTAGCCGTATTTAACTACACCTCCATCTGGACTGGAAATCCCTTTGCCCATTTTTCAATTGGATTATTTGTTTACCTGCTACTGAGTTTTGTAAATATGTATATACTTTGCAAGTTAAACCTCATCAGATGTGTATTTGGCAAACATGTTCTCCCATACAGTAGGTGCCCTTTTCATTTTCTTAATGGTTTTATTAGCTATGCGCAAACTTTTTTTATTGTTCAGTTTTGTTGTCCCACATTTTCTCTCTTGCTCACCCCAACCCCATCCCCCTCCATTCCCACAGTCAATCCCCCCAACTGCCCATGTTCACGAGTCTTCTATTCCTGTTCCTTTGCTTGCCCCTTCCCCTTCTTCCTGCCATTATCCCCCTCCCCATTCCTCTCTAGTTACTCTTTGTTCTCTATTTTCAAGCCTCTGGTTCTGTTTTATTTGTTTGTTTTATTGATTAGGTTCCCTTATAGGTGAGACCATATGGTACTTGTCTTTCACCTCCTGGCTTATTTCACTTAGCATAATGCTATCAAGTTCTACCCATGCTGTCACAATTGGTAGGAGTTCCTTCTGTCTTTCTGCTGTGCAAAAACTTTTTAATTTGATGTAGTCTCATTGTTTATTTTTTTCCTTTATTTTCCTTGCCCTAAGAGATACCATATTTTGCTATGTATAATGTGCTCTCATGTATAATACGCACCCATGTTCTTGACCCAAACTTTCAGGAAAAAAATCTTTTAATTTTTTAATTCAAGTTTTATTGCTATATAAAACCAATTATCACATTCCAGGGTATTATTTTGCATACCGATATCATTATTGCTTTCCAGAGTAATGCTTTTAATGCATAAGCATAAATAAAGGAATTAAAAACATTTCTATAGATACAGAATTAGTACTATCCATGTATAATGCACATTCTTATTTTCCCTCAAAAATTTGGGCAAACAAGTGTGCATCATACATGGCAAAATATGGTATATTAGCAAAAATATTGCTATGTGCAATAGCTGAAATTTTACTGCCTAGGTTTTCTTCTAGGATTTTTATGGTTTTGTGACATATATTTAACTCTTTTTATCCACTTTGAATTTATTCTTGTGTATGATGTAATTTTTGTTCTAGTTTCATTTTTTTCCTTGTGTCTGTCCAATTTTCCCAACACCAATGATTGAAGATACTGTCTTCACTCCACTGTATGCTCTTGCCTCCTCTGTCAAATATTAATTGATCATAAAATTAGGGATTTATTTATGGGCTCTCTGTTCTCTTCCATTGATCTATCTGCCTGTTCGTATGCTGGTACCAGGTTGTTCTGATTACAGTGGTCTTATAGTTTGATATCAGGTATTGTTATCCCTCCAAATTTGTTCTTTTTTCTCAAGATTTCTGAGGCTATTCAGGGTCTTTTTTGGTCCTTATAAATTTTTAGAATATTTGTTGTAGATCTGTGAAATATGCCATTAGTATTTTAATAGGAATTGTGTTGAATCTAGGTTGCTTTGGGTAGTGTGGACATTTTAATGATGTAAATTCTTTGAATCCATGAACATGGTATATGTTTCCACTTATCTGTATCACCCTCAATTTCTTTCTTTATTGTGCTAAATTTTTTCCAAGTACATGTCTTACACCTCCTTGATTAAATTTATTTCTAGATAACTTATGTTTTTTGTTGCTATAGTAAATGGGATATTTTTCTTAGTTTCTGTTTAAAATAGTTCATTACTGATATATCAAATGCCATCAATTTCTGAATATTGGTTTTTGTATCCTGCTACTATGACGAATTCATTTATTAGGTCTAGTACTTTCTTTTGCAAAGTCTTTAGGCTTTTCTATGTACAATATCAATCATCTGTGAATAATGACTGTTTTCCTTCCTCCTTTCCAATTTGGATACCTTTTATTTCCTGTCTTGGTCTGCTTTCTGTGGCTTGGATTTCCAGTATTATGTTGAATAAAACTGGTGAAAGTGAGCATCCGTGTCTTGTTCCTCATCTTAAGGGCAATGCTTTTAGATTTTGCCCATTGAGTATGATGTTGACTGTATGTTTTTAGTATATGTCCTTTATTATGTTGAGGTAGAATCCCTCTGTTCACTCTTTGCTAAGAGTTTTTATCATAAACAGGTGCTGGTTTTTATCAAATGCTTTTTCTGCACCTATTGATATGGTCATGTGATTTTTATCTTTTATTTATGTAATGTCTAACATTTATTGATTTGTAAATATTGTAACACTTTTGCATCCCTGGGATAAAATCCCACTTCATCATGGTGTATGATCTTTTTAATGTATTGCTGAATCTGCTTTGCTCATATTTTGTTGAGGACTTTAGCTTCTACATTCATCGGGAATATTTGACTACAATTTTCTTGGTTGTATCTTTATCTAGTTTTGGAATTAGGATAATGCTAGAATTAGAATAAAGAGCTTGGAGGTCTTCCTTCCTCTTGAACTTTTTGGAATAGTTCAAGGAGGGTAGTTGTTATTCTTTAAATGTTTGGTAAAATTTGCCTGTGAAGCCATCTTGGTCCAGGGCATTTGTTTGCTGGGAGTTTTTTATTTTTGCTTCAGCTTCATTAGTTGTTGTCAGTCTATTTAGGTTCAGCTTCTTCCTCATTCAGTTTTGTAACATTGCTTGTTTCCAGGAATTTATCCATTTCACCAAGATTATCCAATTCCTTGGCATATAGTTGGTTGGTGACAGTACTTTCTTACAATCCTTTGTATTTCTGTGATATCAGTTGCTACTTCTCCTCTTTCATTTCTGATTTTATTTATTTGTGCCATTTCTCTCTCTCTCTTTTTTTTGATGAGTCTGGTTAAAGGTTCATCAATCTTGTTTATCTTTTTAAAGAACCAGGTCTTGACCTGGTTCAATGACCTGTTGTATCTTAATAGTCCGTATGTCATTTATTTCTGTTCTAATCTTGATTATTTCCTTCTACTCACTCAGGTCTTTGTTGTTGTTTTGCTAGTTCTTTTAGATGTAAGGCTAAATTATTTATTTGATATTTTTCTTGCTTCTTGAGGTAATTTTATAATGCTATAAACTTCACTCTTAAGATTGCTTTCCTTGTGCCCCACAGATTTTGAATTGTTTTGTTTTGTTATTTTGTTATTTGTTATTTTGTTTCCAGGAAAGTCTTGATTTCTTCCTCAATCTCATTGATTACTCATTCATTGTTTTATAACATGCTATTTAGCTTTCATGTATTTAAAGTTTTTGAGTTTTTTATTGAGGTTGACTTTTAGTTTCATGTCATTGTGTTCTGAGAAAATACTTAATATGATTTCAATTTTGAATTTGCTAAGACTTATTTTTTGTCCTAACATGTGATCTATCTTTGAGAATGTTCCCTTTGCACTTGACAAAAAAAATGTGTATTCTGCTGATTTGGGATGACATGTTTATGGGATTACATGTTTATAAATATCAATTAAATCTATTCAATCTAGTGTGTCACAAGGTCACTGTTTCCTTGTTGATTTGTTCTCTGGAAGATCTATCCATTGATGACAGTGGGATGTTAAAATCCCCTACTATGACTGTTTTGCTGTTAAACTTTTTCTTTAAGTCCAGCAACATTTTTTTAAATATTTAGGTGCTCCTATATTGAGTGCATATATGTTTACAAAGTTTATATCCTCTTGTTGGATTGATCCCTTTAGTATTATGTAGTGACCTTCTTTGTCTCTTGTTATGGCCATTGTTATGAAGCCTATTTTGTCTGATATAAGGATTGCTACCCCAGATTTTTTTTCATTTTCATTTTCATTTGCATGGAATATTTTCTTCCATCCTTTCACTTCCAGCCTGTGTGAATCTTTTGTTCTGAGGTGGATCTCTTGTAGACAGCATATATTTGAGTCATGTATTCTTATCTATTTGGCTATCCTATGTCTTTTGATTGGAGCATCTAATTCAACTACATTTAAGGTTAGCACTATTTCATTGCCATCTTTCTCCTTCTCTCTCTCTCTCTATATATATATATAGATAGATAGATAGATAGATAGATAGATAGATAGATGATATAGATATAGACAGATATATAGATATATATACACAATTTCATTTTCTTATTAAAATAGACACTTTAACATTTCTTGCAATTTTGGTTTGATAGTAATAAACTCCTTTAGTTTTTTTTCTGGGAAGCTCTTCATTTCACCATCAATTTTAAATGGTATCCTTGCTAGCAGTCTTGATTGTATATCATTATTTTTCATCAGTTTGAATACCTCGTGCCAATCCTCCTAGTTTGAAATGTTTCTGTCTAGCAATTAGCTGTCAGCTTTATGGGAGCTCCTTTTTAGGTATCTGTCTCTCTCTGGCTGCCTTTAAGATTCTTTGTCTTTACCTTCTGCCATTTTAATTATGATGTGTCTTGGTGTGGTTTCCATGGGGTCATCTTGATTGGGACACTCTGATCTTTCTGAACTTGTGTGACTTTTTCCTTTACCAGGTTAGGGAAGTTTTCTGCCATTATTTCTCTAAACCAGTTCTCGACCCCTTGCTCACTCTTCTCCTGGTACCTCTATGATGCAAATGTTGTTACACTTGTCCCTGAGGTCCCTCCGACTTTCCTCATTTCTCTTAATTCTCTTTTTTATTTTCTTGAATTTTCTGATTTGATCCTCTGCTTCATCTAACCAGCTGTGATTCCTTCTAGTGTATACCTCATTTCAGATATCATATTCTTCATTTCCTACTGGTTCTTTTTTATGCTTTCTATGTTATTTTGAATGCTTATCATCTCTTTGTCATTAAGATCATCTGTTCTTCCCTTAAGGTCCTTGAACTTCCTTATAAGTATTATTTTAAATTCTGCATCTGGTATTTTGGTTGCTTCCTTTTCATCTATTTCTTTTAATTCTTTTTCTGGTGATTTCTCTTTTTCTTTTGTTTAGGACATTTTTCTTTGTCTTCCCATTTGGTCTATGTGTTAGGTAAATCTGGTATGTCTCCAAAACTTGTTTTGATGGTTTTGTGATGAAGCTGTCTTATTGGGCTCAATGGCATAATCATTACATCACTTCAGCTTGGTGTTCAAGAAGTGTTTCTTTTGTGTTATGTGCACTGCCTGTTGTAGTTGAGTCTTGAAAGCTGTTGGCCCTTTCATGGGTGGAGATAACCCTTCAGGCTGGAGACTGTAAGGGTAAACCTTGACCACTGTGTATGAGACACTATACAGGGGTTGCCCCTTGAGGGGTCATTGTTCTCAGCAGGATCTGATGCCCACAGGAATCTCCTTTTGGGTGTGTTTGTTGTGCAGTTAGTTGGGTCGAGCTCTGGTGTGATCTGAAGACCACCATAGGTTTTGTTGCCTCTGGGTCCACTGAGGTGGGGTTCATGTACAGGTCTCCATCAAACATTGTATGTACCCAACATTGGACTACCTATGCTATGTTACTATGTTATTCACTGTTTATATCTATGTTTACTGGACATGTTGACGGGACATTCTGTTTAAAAGGATTAGCTTCTTTCTGTTTAAAACTGGAGACAGCTCTGTATAAGGACTGAGACTCCTTGAGGTCCACCTTCATTTTTCAGGTTCTCTGCCTTCCCCTGAGGTTGCCTATCTTTCTCTGGAGACTTTTAATGAGAGACTGTATGATAAGCCCAGGCAAGCTGAGATAGATAGAGCTAGTGGGTCACCTACTTGGAGATCATGTAGTCAGGCACTCAATGAGAAGAAAGTAGCCTCTGCTTCAAAAACCAGCCCCTTGGTTTCTGCCAGAGTCCCCAGTTCTTGTTCCCTCATGGGGACTCGCTGAAGGTTCAGGTTGGGTACAGGCAGTCATCACCTTTGCAGGAGTGAACTCAACATCCTTGGGCTGAAAGGAATAGATCAAGAGTTTCTACTTAGGGAGGATGTCAGCCCAACAAACAGAAGGAGGTGAAGTTCTTTGTCCTATTCCCAGACAATAGCTTGTGAGGGTCTAACACTTTGAAATTTCCTTTTCTGAGCTGCACCCATTGGAGGTATCCAGGACTTGGCAGGAGTGACCTAAACAGTTTCCAATTAATGGTGGTGCTTGTAAACTTGTAGGAGCAGGGCAAGCACTTCTTCCCTTTCCCAGGGTAACATATCCTGAACTCACATCATTGTGGGTAGATTGGATTTACCTCCCCACAGTGTAGACATACAGCCTAGCACTAGCCTGTCTGACTCCCAGAGAGAAGCTGCCCAGGAGCAACAGTCCAAAAATCTCAGGTCTGTGGGCTCCGTGGCCTGCTGCCAAACCAAGCAGGATGGAGCCAAAAATCCCAGCCTAGTGCCACACTGCAATCTCTCCATGTAGCTGATATCAGCAGGGCATAGCCAAAAGTCCCTACTCTGTGATGGTTCTTAACCCAGCTGGTCAGGGCTGAAAGTTCCAGCTTGGTGTGGTGTACAAACTGAATACAGCAGGATGGGATAAAAGTCTCAGCCTTGCTCACAGCTCCTCTGTGTCTCTGAGCTCAGCAGCAGGAGTAACTCAACAGGTCAGGGGAGGGATGCCAACTGTGCATTCAACGTGAGGAGGACCCACCCTTTTTCCCAAGCCATACAGTTAATTCCACTGTCTGAGTTTCCACCTAAAGCCTCACCAGGAAAAATTCACTGTTGGGTGTAACCAGCAGACCCCTCTACAGAACCCAAGTAAAGCAGAGTAGCCTTTCCAGCCATCAGAGTCTGGACTGTGAACTCTCTAGGCTTGTGCTATAGCAATAGGTATAATCCACCCTGGGAGAGTATGTTCTCAATCTCCCAGATCGGGTGAATTCCCACTGATTTTCCACCATCAGGTTCTGTACTGACTCTTCTTCCTGCCTCTGTTGTTGTTGGTTGGGGATCCCTGAGTAGGGTTAAGACCCTTCACTCCTAGAAGGGAGGGAGCTCCACAGCCACAATGTTTATCTGGTCTATCAGCTGCTACCACAGCTGCATGCAGCAGCTTTCCCCTCTGCATCTCAGTCCCTCTTACCAGTCTCTGAGTAGCATCTCCTGTACTCCTTGGTTATAATATTTCATATCAGCTAGGTTTCCATAGATTGCTCAGCAATTCAGGTGTAAATCCTGTTTGGGGCTGAGAACAAGTGGACGCAGCTTCCATCTACTTTGCAGCCATTTTGGAATCCTCAAGAGTTTTTTAAAAAATTAAAATAGCTGTTGTTTCGCCACAAATTCACTATAACATGGTAGAAATGAGGAGAGATGGTAAATTACTGGTTTGGCCTACCTGGTTCTCTCTGGGATTAACAATGCCTCTGGAACTGGAAGATTTATCCTTGGGGCTCGGTTAACACTCTGGTGGAGTAAATGAGGCAGAGCATCCATCAGGGGAACAACCCTTCCACACCGTGATTAATCGTGGTCCAGGGATGCTCCCTGTGTTCTCTGGGTTCCTACAGGCTCCCTATTTCCCACCAAGCAATTTCATCGCAGTGTTTTCCCATTAACAAGGAATCACAGATTAGAGAAATTCATTTGCCAAGTGGCACTAATAATGTTGATAGAGACCACATTTGTAGATTAGAAGACATACAAACAAACATGATTAAAGATATTGTTCCACTAAATACACTTTTTTTGTCAGTGACGGCTCACTCTGAGTTACTTACGTAAATACCCTTTGCTCCTAGTAGGCCATGATGGTGAACTAGCATAAGGATTAGCAAAACTTTGAACCATTTAATCTTTTCTAAGCAGTGGGGTGAGGGACTCCAATTTTAAAGTCAGTTTATATCTTTTCCTCAGCAGAGCAGAAATAGGAGGGAAAAGACTTTAATTTTATAAGGAAAATTGTATTTTAAGTGGAGGTCACTAAATGCTGGAACAAGGCTAGAGAAAGGTCTAAATAAAACAGAGATGCGTTTCAACTAAAGAATAGAAGTTCTGTCTCTTAGAAGTATTCACTTATGGTACAAGGATCATCAATTCACATAAATTTTTCGAAGTGCTAGTTTATATCGACACATTAAAGGATCGACCACTCCTACCTCTTCACTTTATATGTAAGGAAACACACAGAGGTATTAAATGCCTGCTCAAGACCACACCATTAATTTGGGAATCACCAAAATTAGAATTTATGGATCAGACAAATTTTTTCACCTTAGAAAACATTTCACACAGGTGAGTAAAATAAACAAAAACATGTTGCTTGTGGTTTGGGGAATGTGGCTTGGAGAGCTGATGAAAATTCAGGTCCTAATGCTGCATCACTCTGGAGAATGTGGAAGCTGCATTTCTTTTCCACCTGTTTCCCTTTGCATAAAAGTTACTGCTTTTGTCTCACTCTACATATCTTTATTACTCAGAAACCTTATTGCATAGCTGGTTGCACAGTTGCTTGGGTTTAGGAGTTTGTAGTAAATAAAAAGGACTTTGGAGTGCAAACTTAAATATATATGAATGAAGTACAAGTTTCAAGTTTGTACCTCCTCAAATTTTGAAATTAACTTTTACAGCTAAGTCAAAGGAATTTATTTTGTCTCTAATTTGATGGATGGATCCTGAGAGAGCAATAAGATTCATCTTAGTTTTTATTCATGCCATTATTTGCAAGAAAGATAATTCAGATTGCTATGAAGAGATTCACCTAATAAGGGCTTTCAAAGTAAAATCCACATCAATGTAAATGAGAAAATATATAGAAAAAATTAAAAATATGCATTTTATGGCAAAATTTATAAGGGGAAGTAAAAAGGCATTTTAATGTGTAAGACTAAAATAATGAGATAAAATAGTGCTTCACTACAAAAATGATAAATTAAGGAAATAAGGAAGAAAAATTTTGGTCAAAGTTCTATGTATAAATAAAGTTCATACTGTTAAAAACAAGACAACAGGCCCAAAATGGAGTTGCTTATGCTAAGCTCCATGTCACCAAGCTGAAAATAATTACAGTACAGTTCTCCCACGAACAGAATATTACATTGTCAGTCAGGAACCCCAGGACCAGCGTTCATGAGGTCACTTTCTGTCCTCTGATGGAAAGTCAACTTGGCACAACCAGCTACTCTTGTGTTCTGTGTGACGTCCTTGCCCTTGTAACCACCTTATCCCATGCAACCCCCTTATCCAGCCTGTGAAAGTCTTCCATTGTACACAGACCCTGTGATCTACCTGACACAAATTGACTTTTGCTCAAATAATCTCTTCAAATGTTTAATATGCCTTAGTTTCTCTTTTAACAGTTCTGGTATCAGAAAAGGAACCAGAAGACCCACCAAGGGTCCCAGCAGCAATGAGCCACCAGATGAGCAACCAGACATAGAGACCTATAGGTCAGTCCCCCTCAGACCTGAGCCTTGTCACTTTTCTGTCCTGAGCTTTCAGACTTGACCTGAGTGTATTTCTCTTCCCAGACTGGACCAAAAACTGGCCAGAGTCAAACTGACCAGACACCAGATGAGATCTGGACTTAAAGTATATCAATGTAAGAAACATCCAAACTTGTATAGAAAATGTTTTATTGTTGATAGTATTACAGATGTTCCATTTACCTCCCCTTTGCCCTCCTCCACCCTGTCTTCACTTCTCCTTCACTCTTGTCATTACCACATTGTTGTATGTGACTATAAATTATTCATACATGCTCTTAGGCTAATCCCTTCACTTTCTTTCATCCATTCACCTGTCCCCACGCCGTTCTGACAGCTGTCAGTCTATTCCATGTGTCCATGCCTTTGGCCTTATTTTGTCAATTTATTTTACTCATTAGATTCCACATATGAGTGAGATTATATGGCATTTGTCTTTCTCAGACTTGCATATTTCACTGAGCATAATAATCTCCTGGGTCATCCATGCTGCTGCACAAGATAGGAGTTCCTTCTTTTATGTGGCTGCATAGTATTCAATGGTATAAATGTATCACAGCTTTTTAATACACTAATCTACTGATGGGCACTTGGGTGGTTTCCAGATCTTGCCTAATGTAAATAACACTGCTATGAACATAGGGGTGCATATATTCTTTTGAACTAGTGTTTTGGGATTTTTAGGATATATTGCCAGCAGTGGGATCACTGGGTCAAAGGTAGTTCCATTTTTAATTTTTTTAAATTTTTTTAAATTTTTTATTTTAGTTTATTCAGTACAGTTTCCATCCTTCATTCCCATTCCAATCCACCCACCCATCCCGCCCCTCCACCCTCCCCTTTCCAACCCCCCTAGTTTTCTCCATGTGCCCTCTATATTTGTTCCTGTAAATCCTTCCCTTCTCCCCTGAAATTCCTTCCCCTCTCCCCTCAGGTCACTGACAACCTGTCCTCTATTTCAGTGTCTTTTCTTATATTTTACTTGTTTCTTTGTTTTGTTGTTTAGCTTCCTGTTAAAGGTGAGATCATATGGTATTTGTCTTTCACTGCCTGGCTTATTTCGCTTAGCATAATGCTTTCCAGCTCCATCCATGCTGTTGCAAAGAGTATGAGCTCCTTCTTTCTTTCAGCTTCATAGAATTCCATTGTGTAAATGTACCATAGTTTTTTGATCCGTTC
>JAPYXV010006139.1:0-10007 GCA_028533065.1 Trachops cirrhosus | reverse complement strand
AACTGGCACGACCACTGTGGAAAACAGTATGGAACTTCCTCAGAAAACTAAAAATGGACATGCCCTTTGATCCAGCAATTCCACTGCTGGGACTATATCCTAAGAATCCTGAAACACCAATCCAAAAAAAAGCTCTTTTTTTTTCCTCTTTACTGCCACAGCCTGGTTCTAGCCACCATCACCTCTCACTGCACTAGCAGCAACAGCTTCTTGACTGGTCTCTTCATATTCATTTAATCCATGCTCGACACTGCAGCTAGAGTCACCTTTGCACAATGCAAACTTGGTTGTGTTATACTCCTGCTTAGAAACCTGCTGTGACTTCCCGTTGCTCCTGGCATAAAGTTTGCATCCTTCACTTCCTGATGCCTGCACTGGCTTGGCTCCTGCCTGCTTCCGCAGCCTCAGCCAAGTCAGCTCTCCTGCCTCTCTGGACTCACTCACACAAGGGCTTCTGCTCATTTCCTGACCATGTGGGCATGTTTCTCTCTACCTCTGTACCTTTGCACATCTTTTTCCTCCCTCCCGAAACACATAATCCTGCACCTTCACAGCTACCAATTTGTCTAGCTTGGTGGTTCTCCAACTTCATATGCATTAGAATCAGTTTTTTAAATTTCTAAAATGGGAAAATTTTATATATATATAAAATTATATATATGTTCTTTAAAAATTATGAATATTATGTAGGTTAATTCTTGAAAAGTAAGACAAAAAAATGTGTTCCTTAAGGTACATATCTACTTCCTCTATTGCCATCATAAAGTCTAGAGTGAGGATTTTGTAGTTAGACAGTGAGTAGCTGCCAAGCATATGATCTTGACAACCTCAGAGAAGAAAGATGATTGCATGTTCTGAGGTGTGAAAGGCTGGCCAGGACTCAGAAAGCTCATTTTATTTCTCACTAGTGCCATCTCTCTGTGTATGATGGAATGGGCACAGTACTCTGGAATGTTTATCATTATGCATTTTTATATTTCTGATATGCTGTTATTTCAAACAGTTCAAATGACTGTAAATAGTGGACTTAGTTTCAACTTAACCAGTAGAGTAGAGTATGGAGAGATTGAGATTTCCCCAGAAGGACAAAAAACCTGCCTGGACCTCAGGGTGACTGAGGTCAGGTCTAGGTGTCTGGTCTGTCTGTAGTGTGTGAAGCCCAGAACTCCACACCAGAAGCCAGGGCCTGGACTCTAGCTGGCTCTGCCTGGCTTTGGGTGAGCCTCCTTACCTTGGGAGCGGTTACACACTAGATGGCCAATCTCCATTTTCATTTCTGCAACTGTGCACATGTTCACGTCCCATTTTTGTTTAGATAGCACCTATTTTTCCTCCGAGACTAGTCCAGTTGTCCTCAGTTCCAGAAAGCCTTCCAAACAGTCTGGGTACTGAGGCCTCATGTGTTTCCCATTGCAACCTGGGCTTTCTTCATTTTGAAAACTGATTATTATGGGTTGTAACTGTTGAGAGTCAGTGTCCTCTACATTTCTGTCACTCTCCCTAGAGTATAGGCAACTAGAGAGTGTCAACACTTTGTGTTCCCATTGCTTAGGGAAGACTAGACATTCAGAGTAAGCTTATTGACTATGTCAAGGTATCAGAGCAGGTTTCTGCTGTGGCAGAGGGGTGGTGCATCAGGAGGCACCAGGTACCCCACTGGCATAGGAAACCAGAAAATTAGAAGCTAATAGACAAAGAGGATTTAGGGAAAGAATATATCATTGGAAATAAAACATGAACCTACTTTACAAAATCATTTAGAACCAGTATGTTTAGAACAACTTTATTTATACATGTCTCAAGGAGGCACATGCCTGATACAAGTGGTAGGCTTCAGTACACTTTTGTATTATACTCTGAGTCCTTCACAGGTCATGACCACACAATCCTAATTGTGCAGTGCATTTTTGTAGCTGTAGACAGAAAACCTACTTGTAGAACCCTTTTTGGCACTTCTTCTTACTATAGGTCACCCTTTCCTTATGCAACATATACTGATTAAATAGGCATTTCAGACAAGGACAAATGAGAATACTAGTAGAAATTTTCAAACCTGGCAATACAATTGAAATGTTAACTCCCAGGTATCTACTTAGCAGAGTAAAGCATTCTGTTTAGGCTGGCACAGTGAGGCAGTTATTTGGCATGCTAATTGTTCATATCCCCTTTGAAGAACAGAATCTTCGTCTGGCAGGCTGCCTACTGACAACTTAGGAAACGGAACATTGCTACTGGAGGCATAGGATAAGGATCAGACTTTTTTCCTGCCAACCAGTTTTTAGTCAACTAACCTTGGAGGCTGAGATGTCTCCAACCCATCAGTGCCTGCAATCCCAGGCAGCCGTTCTATCTTTGGCCAGACCTGTTGGCATTTCAACACATGCATGCAACTCAGCCCAGAATGTGTTCTGCATTAATTTTATATTTTGCAGATCAAATTTCATGTGCTCAGAAAATGAACTTGGAGGAAGTCACACCTAAACTTGCCTGGTAGACTCAGCTTTCAATTTTTTTTCTGAATGATGAACCAAGTCACATCTCCAAAGAATAATTATATGTAAGAAAAGATATAATGTTTTAAGGTTGTGAACCTCTAGACCACTGGTCTAAGTCTGTTATACTCTCTTTTCTCTCTGAAGTCCAAGAACCACCCTCCTGGCCTAGGTACTCTCCACCTTGTGGGGTACTTGCCTCCTTCTTCAATTGATGAGATCTCATTAAGGGTGTGTGTCATTTCCTAATAACCCCCAAAACACTTAAACACATCGAGGCTAGACCACAGATATTCAGATAGAAATTCTTAGACAGAAAATGTAAACCACATTTTGAAGCAGAAATTTTCACTTAGAGATAATCTAGTGTACAAGAAAGAAGAAAACTGTTGAACTCACTTATATACTTAATGAATAATGTGCACTAAGGCAGTATGTATTTCATTTCTTGACTTTGTCCCATTGTTAATATTTTCCTTATTTTTAACTTTATTGTTTATTATTAGGTGATACTTTGTATATCTCAGAGACCTGTGATCATCACCCCATATGCAATATCTTTTTAGGATCTTTAAAAAAATATGATGCATTTTTATTTCCAACTGAAATGTATATGTAAAGTCTTAGAAGACAATGAAATTGAGCAACTTCATACAATTTAAAATTGGTTAGAAGATTCTATATATCTATTCATCTATTATATTCCTATATATATAATCTTTAGACACACATATATAAAGGATCAAGGACACTATCAAGCTCCATTATTTCCATGTCATCTTAAGTCACTTCATCATAAGCTAATGATTAATGATAACAAATGATCTCCTAGCTGAAGATATCTATCAATTGTGCAGGGCAGACATTTGGAAACTTGGGAATGGAATCTTTAGAGTCTAATCTGGAAGAGACAAAGGACACAAAAACTACAAAAGAAGGATCAGATAGCCATTACAACATTTTAGAAGTGATAAAAAATCTTGAGTGTGGAAAGAGGATAAAAAGATAAAACTCTCCTCAAATACCTGAGAAGAGCGGTTCTCAATTTCCTGTGGATTAATTGTGACATTATTTTGTCAATCTTTGGTTCAGTTCTTCATGAGTACCAATTATTGTTAATAATTTACCAAATTTCCTATGTGGCAAAACAGGGATTTACACATAAAAAATTTATTACAGATCATTTTCAATGACTATAAATGTTAAGCCTAGACAACAACAGTGAAGAAAGGCACAGGTCCTGGCATGGAATGAGAAGGACTGATAGTGTTTAAATGTGACAACAAACCCAGAGAAAAGTGGACCTTAAAAAACATAGAGATATCCAGGAATAAAATGAAAGTCAATAGTAATACTGTACAGATTAATATGTGATAAAAATAACACACAAGTAGAGAGTGTTTTCATTTTGATATGTTCTAGAGCATAGCTTTGTGGTGGGGTGAAGCTCAGGAAGTTTGGGAATGTGCGTTACATCCATGTCTACAATATAAGAATATTATATTGACAAGACTGTGTCAAAGTGATTGTGTCAAAATAGCTGTCTACGTCTGCCTGGAAAAAAACAACTGCACCAGAATGGCTGTTTCAAATGGTCAGAAACAAAGCTTCCTGCTTGTGAATATCATGGTGAAATCACCTTGTGTCTCATGTCTCCCAGACTACATCGCTGGTTACTGTCAGCTTCCACACAGAACTGACAGGGTGATAACCCACCTCTGTCACTTATCTTGGCTGTTCATGGATGGATATGTAAGTAGGAGACCCAAAGTGGACACTAGATATTTATGATTCTTGAAATATAAGATTTTCCTTTATGATTCATTTATTTGCTTTTGTTATAGGTGCTTTTGGTTTTTCTATATATGGAATACTGAACATTTTATAAAACTATCCTCCCAGTAGTGGAGAGGTATGCACAGAATAAAAGGTCATCCCATGAGCTTCACGTTTCCTCCTGGGATTGTGAAAGAACCTGCCCTTCACTATTCACTTAGCCATCTTTTAAGATGCTTGGATTCGGTAGTTACTAGAACCATTCATGAATATTCTGGTTCCCCTTCCAGGGATATGGTAGAACTGTGCTCCCCTATTCTGCCTTTGTAGGTAGGCTTGGCTATGTGACTTTCTTTTGCCAATGAAATGTGGACAGAAATGATATGCGGAGGTTCCCTTTTTTGTTTTGGAATCAAGGTTTGAGGTGGTTCCTCTTGTCACTTGGGTCTCTGATCACACAGGACAGAACTCCCACTGTAACAGTAGGAAATTGGAAGAGTGTAACCCACCCTACCATTCTTTTTATGTTGTTTTTGCAAGTGCTAACTCTAATATGTGCCCTGTAGATGAACAGCATGTTTGTATAAAAATCCTAGGAACTAATGTCAAAAGATACAGACTCACACCTTCAGGTACCCCAGCTCTGGGAGATTTGCTGAACTTTGACCATGGAGCCACAATGATGTAAAGTCAGTATGACATGAATCCAGGATGACTAAACCAGGATGATGCACACTGGACCGTCACTTGCCTTATCAGAATGCACTGTGCTCATCTGCACGTAGAGAACTTTCATCCTCCTCTCTTGGTATCTTTGTTCTCATTCCCATCTCCCTCCTTATAAAAACCCCTGCCTGCACTGAGATGTGGAGATGGGCTTTGAGACAAGAATTCCCCATCTTCCACATGGCAAGTATCTGAATAAACCACTTTCCTTTACATCAGCACCTGCTTCTTGAGTATTGGCTTTCGTAGTGGCAGGCAATCAGACCTGTGTTTGGTTACCACTGTTACCTTACATCAGGCATTAGCGTGACTGAGGATTAAACTTTGTTATGTTAAGCCACTGAGATTTGTGAGCCTCTAATGTACCCTACAGGTGTATTGGAAAAGAGCAGGCATTCAGTATACCACTGCATATGTGATTCTATATTATTCCCATGAACACTGTAAATTCCAAATTAAATATTGGTTTTATTCTATCATAATAAATGTCCTCAAAACAGAAAATCAAAACACTGTAACATCCTCAAATTTTTATTCCTGATAATTTATTACTGCTTGACTAAACAACACATAAATCTGTTAAGGACTAATTATTTGTTAAAGTTTGAAAGTTATAATTAGAGCAATAACTCTAATAAGTATTAGGGTTGCATTGCAAATGGTTCAAGTGGCAAACTTTGTGAGCAGGTGACAAAGGATGATTAAAAAGAAATCTAGGGCTATTGCATCAGAAAGTAGCATTTGTTATCTTGTTTTGACAAGTGCAGTTTAGCTTTAATTGTATGTGATAACCATCTGTAAGGAGAGAAGAGAGTGGAAAGGTACTGGGATTCACCTTGGAAAGGTGATCCCAAAACACTTGAAGACTTCACACTGTTCTAAAGTCTGCTGAAAAATGAGGTGTGACATTGCCAAGTTTCCATGTGAAAATGATTATATTTATGGATTGTGAAAGAATGAACCTATATTATTCTACTGTATATTCTAGTTGATTGACACACAGATTTGCCTAATCAAGGATGTGTACTGCCAATAATTAAGTGTCCTATTTTTCAATTTTCAGAAAACTACTTCATGATTTAAACTTTTTTCCCAGCAAGGATCCCTCACATGCTCTGTGTTCCTTTATATTCATCTGTTACATTTTGGTTGTGATCCACCGTTTTCTGACTGATGAGATATGTACGGTTTATTTCAAACCAGTGCAAACTCCAGCATTCTCCCAGTCTTTGTAGTTTTTTTTTTTTTTATGTGCAATAGTATGAGGTTTCATAACGTCTCCTGGAAATGTGTTTTTTTTTAATAAAAGAAGCTTAGTTGAACCTTAAAAAATGTAAATACCACCTTATAACTAGTTACCATCATATACCAAAGAAATAACCTACCTGTCTTATCTAGCCCAGGATAAAAAAAATGCAAAATAAGACATTGGAAAATGAATTACCCATTAAACTTGGTATCAAAACCTTCCTAAATGTCTCGAGATATAGTTACTTAACCTTAGATTTTTTTGTTGCCTTAAATATATTTTTGATATCTATCTCATATACTTTTCCAAAACAAGTAGACTTAATTATTTATAATAATGTGAAAGTTTGTACAAGTATTATGTATTAGAAAGAAGGATACTCCCAGAAAGCAATTGTGTGGTTTTCTACCTTTCCTTCTATTCTGTTACTTTGAATTCAGGTGATACAATCTCTCTTTAAACTTCTCACAGGATTACTTTGCATTACTCCTTATTTGTTCCTTGAAAAGCTTTTGCAGATGAAAAGTTATTTACTATAGCCCTTACACTCACAAAAACTTAATAAGAAAAGTACTTATAGGCAGCACAGTGGTATCTGTCAGAAAGGCAATAATTTGGTTTCAAAAATCTGTCCGATCCTTTTCTTTTTCTTTACACTCTCCCAACTGATACAAAATTACATATCAAGCAACTCAAATGGACAAAAAGCCAATGCCTATAGGAAATTGTACAGAGGTTCTCAGTCATATTTCTCTATATAGTTGTTTCTAAGAGTGGGAAGTCACACGTGGCTGGTGGGTGCTAGGGCAGAACAATATTCCAGCAGTTCTGAAAGAAAGATGTGTGGTTTGAATGACTCCTCAGGTCATTCTGATACAGCTTTGTGGTGAAGAGCAGGTGTGGGTTCTCTTTCTCCCCTTGAAGATCATTGCCCTGATTTTAATGGAGAAAATATTTCAGTACCATGTGTTGGGTAGGAAATTAGATAACTTCTAAATTCTCTTTATCTTTTAAAATTATATTTTATTGATTATGCTATTACGGTTGTCCCAATTCTTCCTTTTGCTCTCTTCTGTCCAACACCTCCCACTCCTTCAGGCAATCCCCTCACAATTGTTCATGTCCATGGGTCATATTTATAAGTTATTTGGCTACTCCATTTCATCCCCAAATTTCATGGGGGTACTTTATATCCCCATGGCTATTTGGTAACTACCTATTTGTACTTCTTAATCCCCTCACCAATTCACCATTCCCCCAAACCCTCTCCCACCTGGCAACCATCAAAATGCTCCCCGTATCCATGATTCTGTTTCTGTTCTTGTTTGCTTAGTTTGTTTTTTAGATTCAATTGTTGATAGATATATATTTATTACCATTTTATTGTTCATAGTTTTGATTTCTTTTTTTCTTAAATAAGTGCTTTGAATATTTCATGTAATAATGGTTTGGGGATGATGAGCTTCTTTAGTTTTTTCTTATCTGGGAAGCTCTTTATCTGCCCTTTGATTCTATATGATAGCTTTGCTGAATAGCGCAATGTTGGCTGTAGCTGCTTTTCATGACTTTTATTTCTTGCCAATCACTTCAAGCCTGGGAAGTTTCTTTTGAGAAATCAGCCGACAGACTTATGGGAACTCCCCTGTGGGTAACAAACTGCTTTCCTCTTACTGCTTTTAAGATTCTCCCTTTATCATTAACCTTTGGCATTTTAATTATGATATGTCTTCGAGTGGGACTCTTTGTATACATCTTATTTGGGATTCTGTGTGCTTCTGGGACTTCCATGTCTATTTCCTTCACCAAATTAGGGAAGTTTTCTTTCATTATTTTTTCAGATAGGTTTCTAATTTCTTTCTCTTTCTCTTCTCCTTCTGGCTCTCCTCTGATGCCAATGTTGGAAAGGTTGAAGTAGTCTCGTAGGCTATCTCATTATTTTGGATTCTTTTTTCTTGTTCTAACTGGTTGGTTTTTGCTTCCTTATGTTCTAAATCATTGATTTGATTCTTGGCTTCATTCACTCTACTGTTGTTTTCCTGGAAATTGTTCTTTATTTCAATTAGTGTATCCTACATTTCTGACTGGATCTTTTTTATGTTGAAGGTCTCACTAAGTTCCCTGAGCATTCTTATAACCATCCTTATAAAGTTTTGAACTTTACATCTGATAGATTGCTTACCTCCATTTTGTTTAGTTCTTTCCCTGGAGTTTTAATCTGTTCTTTCATTTTAGCCATGTTTCTTTGTCTCTTCATTTTGGCAGCCTCCCTGTGTTTGTTTCTATGTATTAGGCAGAGCTTCTTTGACTCCATGTCTTGGTAGTGTGGCCTAATGTAGTATGTGTCCTGTAGGGTTGAATGGAGCAGCCTCTCCTATCACCCAAGCTGGGAACTCTAGGTGTACCCTTCATGTGGACTGAGTGCACCCTCCTTTTGTAGTTGAGTCTTGGTTGCTATTGGAAGGTCAATGGAAGAGACTGATCCAGGCCAGTCAGCTGCAAGGACTGGATGTGACCACAGACTATTAATTTCTACCCTCTGTAGAGGATCAGCCATGTAGGGACAGGGTGGTGGTGCTCTGACATGGTCTGTAGCTATTCACTGTGTTCACAGGTCCTGGGATTTCCAGGGTGGTGCAGACCATGGTCAGCCCCCACCTGTGTTTTGTCCAGGGCCAACCTGCCTGAGCTATAAAGCAATCTTAGATGGTTGCTACTTGCTTTGGGCTTGGAGGTTCTCAGGTGAAGCCAAGCTATGAATCTAGGCTGGTTGTTGCTTGTGCCAGGCCTGAGGCCACTTAGCAAGAACTCTAGGGGCTGGGGGTTTGGGGCTTACTGAGCCAAGCTGTTGCTTGTTTTATAGGGTTTAGGAAGTTGTGGTGCATGAGGAAAGATCAGCTATTCATATCTTGGGTGGGCCCATCAGTTTGGTGGGATGGAGCTTCAGAGGATATCCAGGGTGGGCAAACAGTGTTAGACAGGTTGATGGAGTCTCAGTTATGGTACCTTCCTGCTGGCTGTGTGGATGTGTGGGTGGAAGGTTCAAAAAAGGGACAGTGGCCTCTGCCCCGCTTTTTGTCTGGGAGAAAGCTGTCCTCCAGCTCTTGCCTTGATGCCAGACACTTTGGTTACTCCCTGTGTGCCACTGGCACCTTTCAAGCTGCTGCCCTGGTGCTGGAGTTCAGAGGGAGTGTGTCTGAGTGAGTCTTTGTGTGGGTTCTTTAAGGGAAACTGCTTGGGACTTCACAAGTTTCTTCCACCAACTCAATCTCTGCTGGTTTTTGCAGCCAGAAGTTATGCGGACTTACCTTCTTAGCACTGGAACTCTGGGCTGGAGGGCCTGGTGTGGGGCTGGGACTCCTTAGTCCTAAGATATCCCTCTCAAATTTTTTTTATTTTTGGAGATCTAATTGGCTTTTTTTTTTTAAGATTATTCAGTACAGTTTCTATCTTTTAATCCCATTCCAGCCCACCCACCCATCCCTCCCCACCTCCCTTCCATTTCCAAGCCCCGTAGTTTTGTCCATGTGTCCTCTATATTTGTTCCTGTAAACCCTTCCCTTCTGCCCTGAAATTCCCTCCCCTCTCCCCTCTGGTCACTGACATCCCGTCCTCCATTTCAGTGTCCTTTGTTATAATTTACTTGTTTCTTTGTTTTGTTGTTTAGGTTCCTGTTAAAGGCAAGATCATATGGTATTTGTCTTTCATTGCCTGGCTCATTTTGCTTAGCATAATGCTTTCCAGCTCCATCCATGCTGTTGCAAAGG
>JAPYXV010006138.1:0-10007 GCA_028533065.1 Trachops cirrhosus | reverse complement strand
TGCTGCTTCTAGGATTCTCTCCTTCATTTTCACCTTGGCTAATGTAATTATGATGTGCCTTGGTGTGTTCCTCCTTGGGTCCAACTTCTTTGGGACTCTGAGCTTCCTGGACTTCCTGGAAGTCTATTTCCTTTGCCAGATTGGGGAAGTTCTCCTTTATTATTTGTTCAAATAAGTTTTCCACTTGTTGCTCTTCATCTTCTCCTTCTGGTACCCCTATAATTCGGATGTTGGAATGTGTAAAGATGTCCTGGAGGTTCCTAAGCCTCTCCTCATTTTTTTGAATTCTTATTTCTTCATTCTTTTCTGGTTGTATGTTTCTTTCTTCCTTCTGATCCACTCCATTGATGTGAGACCCATGTTTCTTTCCATCACTATTGGTTCCCTGTGCATTTTTCTTCATTTCACTTATTGTAGCTTTCATTTTTTTCCTCTAATTTGCCACCAGAATCAACCAATTCTGTGAGCATCCTGATCACCAGTGTTTTTGAACTGTGCAGCTGATAGGTTGGCTATGTCTTGGTTGCTTAAAAGGATTGGTTCGGAGGTTTTCATTTGTTCTTCTGTTTCAGCCATCTCTCTTTTTTTTTTTTTTTGGTCTGGTGTGCGCCTGTTACGTATGAGGGGTGGAGCCTTAGGTGTTCACCAGGGCGGGGCACCCCAGTTGCTGGGTTGTGATGCTGTATGTGGGGGTGAGGCCCAAGAGGGAACAATGGCACTTGCTCTGTTCTCCATCAGACTTCAGTGCCTTATGCTGCTTCCCCCAATCAAACTGGGCCTCTCTGGTGCTGATTCCCATGTGGGTGGGCTTGTGCACCCCGTGGGTCTCTCCAACGAACTCTCCTGTGAGACTAGGAGTCTCTCCCTGTGCCTCAACCCCCACAGGTGTTTTCAATCAGTGCCCCAAGGCTCTATTTCCCAGTGCTGGGATCCTGGGTTGGGCTCAGTGCCTTGCTTCACAATGGCCGCCTCGCTGGGTCTGCCAGTTGCCACTCCGTGGCCAGGGTCTGCCAGCCGCCACTTTCGTGCCCACGATCCACTGGCTGCGGTCTTACGCACCTGGTCCCAAGCTCTTTGGGTCGTGATCCCTCTCCGCTCAGCTGCCCTATTCCACCCCTCCTACCAGTCTGGATGAACGTGTCTATTTTAACTCCTTGGTTGTCCGACTTCCAAACAGTTCAATTTTCTATCAGTTCTGGTTGTTATTCTGTTTCTAAATTGTTGTTGTCCCTATCTTGGTTGTGCGAGGAGTCACAGTGTGTCTACCTGTGCCTCCATCTTGGCTGGAAGTCCCAATCTATACTTCTCAATCCCTTCACCTTTACACCCAATCCCCCACACATCCTCCCCTTGCAACCACCAGCCTCTTCTCTGCACCTATGAGTCTGTTTCTGTTTTGTTTGTTCATTTATTTTATTCTTTTGATCCCACATATCAGTGAAATCATATGGTATTTGTTGTTCTCTGACTGACTTATTTCACTTAGCATAATAGCCTCTGGTCCATCCATGCTGTGGCAAATGGTAAGAGTTCATTCTTTTTATGGCCAAGCAGCTTTTCATTGTATATATGTATTACTGCTATTTTATCCACTCATATATTGATGGGCACTTGAGTTGCTGCCATTGCTTGGCTGCAGTAAACATATGGGTGCACATGTGAGGTCTGTCTGGGAAAAGTCCAGTCATTGTTAATATAACAAGAACGGTTTGCATGACATCAATGTAACCTGGCAGCCAAGGAGAGCAGACTGGAATACACATGTGTGAACAATGACGACTTCACTTTACTAGTCAGTGGGGTCAGTAGACACCACTGAGGGAGCATGTATACCATGTGGCTGTCACATTCAAAATGACTGAGTAGAGCAACGAATCTGCATCAAATTTTGCATTAAGCTTGAGCATTCCTCCTCAGAAACTATTCAGATGATTCAGAAGGCCACAGCTATGGGTACCTGGTGACTGGCAGCTTCATCAGGACAATGCACCCACTCACACATCACATCTTGTGCAGAGTTTTTTGTTGAAACATCAAATCACCCAGAATACTCAACCCTGCTACAGCCTAGATTTTACACCCCATGACTTCTGTTTTTTCCCAAAATTAAAATTGCCTTTGAAAGGGAAAAGATATCAGACTGTCAATGAGATTCAGGAAAAAAAGGGCCAACTGATGGCAATTCCAATGAAGGATTTTGCAGAGTGTTTTGAACAGTGGAAGAAAAGCTGGGAGAACTGTGTGAGGTCCCAAGGTGCCTACTTTGAAGGAGACTGAGGCATCATTGTTCTATGTACAATGTTTCTTATATCTTGTATCTTCTTCAACAAATGTGTCTATTTGTTCTAGTACATGGCTGGATACTTTCTGGACAGACCTGGTATCCTTTCAAATAACTGTTGTGAGTAGCTTTGGATGTATTTCCAAAAGTGAAATCACTGGGTCATAAGACAGTTCCATTTTTATTTTTTTAAGGAAACTCCATACTTTTTTCCATAGTGGCTACTCCAATTTTCATTCCTACCAACAGTGAATGAGGGTTCACTTTTTTCCACATCCTCACCAACACCTGTTGTTTGATTTATTAATAATATCTCATTGTAATTTTAACTTGAATTTGAATTTCTCTGATGATCAGTAATGTTGGGTATCTTTTCATGTCTATTAGTCTTCTGTGTGTCATCTTGGAGAAGTGTCTATTCAGGTCCTCTGCTGATTTTTTAATTGGCTTTTTTTGTTTTTTGTGTTGAGTTGTATGAGTTTTTTATAAGCTTTTGATATAAACTCCTTATCAGATGTATCATGGGAAAATATCTTCTTTTATTCAATGTGTTGTATTTACATTTTGTTGATGGTTTCCTTTGCTGTACAAAACCATTTTAGTTTGATGTAGTCCCATTTGTTTATTTTTTCTTTTGTTTCCCTTCCCCTAAAGAGATATATCAGGGGAAAAAAGTTGCTAACAGAAATGTTAGAGAGTTTACTGCCTATGTTTTCTTCTAGGAGTCTTATGATTTTAAGCCTTACATTTATCTTAAATCCATTTTGAGTTCATTCTTCTATGTGGTGTAAGAAGGTGGTCTAGTTTCATTTTTCATGTATTTGACCAATTTTTCTAATACATTGTATTCAATAGACTGTCTTTACCCTGTTTTATATTTTTGCCTCCTATGTCAAATATTAATTGACCACATAGGCATGGGTTTATTGTTGAATTCTTTATTCTGTTCCAGTGATCTATCTGCAAGTATCTGTTTTTATGCCAGTACCATGTTGCTTTGATTACTAAAGGCTTGTAGTAAAGTTTGATATCAGGTAGTATACTTTCAACTTTGTATACTTTCTTATTTTTCAAGATTGCTGTGGCTATTCAAGGTCTTTTGTGGTTCCATATAAGTTTTTGAGGTGTTTGTTTTAATTCTGTGAAATACACCATCGGTATTTTGAGAGGAATTGCTTGAATCTATAGATTGCTTTGGGTAGTAAGGTCATTTAAAAAATGTTAATTCTTTCTATCCATGAGCACAGTATATGCTTCCACTTACATGTAACTTCTTCAGCGTTTTTCTCCAGTGTCCTATAATCTTCTGAGGATAGGAATTTTACCTCCATGGTTAAATTTATTTCTAGGTATTTTTGATGCAATTATAAATGGGATGTTTTCTTAGTTTCCCTTTCTGATAGCTCATTATTGGTGTATAAAAATGCAACCAATTTCTGAAAATTAATTTTGTATTCTGCTACTTTACTGAATACATTTATCAGTTCCAGTAGTTCTTTGGTGGAATCTTTAGGGTTCTCTATATACAGTATTATGTCATCTGCAAATAATGACAGTTTTACTTCTTCCTTTCCATTTGGATGTCTTATTTTTCTTCTTCTTATCTGATTGCTCTGGAGAGGACTTCCGGTACTGTGTTGAATAACAATGGTGAAAGTAGATATCCCAGTCTTGTTCCTGTTCTTAAAGGAATGCTTTTCATTTTTTCCTACTGAATATGATGTTAGCTGTGGATTTGTCATATATGGCCTTTATTATGTTGAAACATGTTTCCTCTGTTCCCACTTTGCTGAGAGTTTTTGTCATAAATCAGTGCTAGATTTTGTCAATTTTTTTACCTCTATAGATACAATCATATAATATTTTGAGTATTTTTATTGATTATGCTATGTTTTCCCAATTTTTCCCTTTTTATCCCCCCCCCGCCCTGCCCTCCCAACCCTCCAGTATTCCCCCACCTTAGTTCATGTCCATGGGTTGTACATATAAGTTCTGTGAGTCCTCTGTTTCCTATACCATTTTTTTATCTCTCCCCATCTATTTTATGCCTATTAATTATGCTTATTCTTCCCTGTACATTCCCCCCCATTCCTCCCTTCCCCCTCCCCACTGAAATCCCTCCATGTGATGTTCATTTCTCTGATTCTGTTCCTGTTCTAGTCGTTTGCCTACTTTTTCTTTGTTTTTCTTTTCTTTTAGGTTCATTTGTTGATAGCTGTGAGTTTTTTGTCATTTCATTGTTCATATATTTTATCTTTTTCTTAGATAAGTCCCTTTAACATTTCATATAATAATGGCTTGGTGATGATGAACTACTTTAACTTGACCTTATCTGGGAAGACTTCAAATACTTCTTTCCAGCCCCTTCTTGCCTGCAAGGTTTCTTTTGAGAAATCAGCTGACGGTCTTATGGGAACTCCTCTGTAGGCAACACTCTCCTTTCCTCTTGCTGCTTTTAAGATTCTCTCCTTGTCTTTAATCTTGGGTAACTTAATTATGATGTGCCTTGGTGTGTTCCCCTTTGGGTCCAACTTCTGTGAGACTCTCTGGGCTTCCTGGAAGTCTATTTCCTTCACCAGATTGTGGAAGTTTTCCTTCATTATTTGTTCAAATAAGTTTTCAATTTCTTGCTGTTGTTCTTCTCCTTCTGGCACTGCTATAATTCAGATACTGGAATGTTTCAGGTTGTCCCAGAGGTTTGTAAGTCTCTCTTCACTTTTTTGAATTCTTATTTCTTCATTCTGTTCCAGTTGGATGTTTATTTTTTCCTTTTGTTCAAAATCATTGATTTGAGTCCTGGTTCCCCTCGTGTCACTGTTGGTTCCCTGAATATTTTGCTTTTTTGCTTTATTTCATTTTGGGTGTCTTTCATTTGTCTTTTCATTTTTCAGTCAAGCTCTATCAGATCTGCAAGCATTTTGATTGCCAGGGCTTTAAATTCTCCATCAGGTAGGTTGGCTATCTCCTCATGGCTTAGTTCTCTTCTGAAGTTTTGCTCTGTTCTTTCATTTGGGCCATATTTCTTTGTCTCAGCTCTCCTGTTAAGTTGTAAGAGAGGTGGGGCCTTAGGTATTCACTAGGGCAGGATGACCCTCTTTACAGTGCTGCAGCATGCGGGGGAGGGGCCAGAGAAGGAACACTGCAGCTCCCTTGCTTGTCTCCAGTCCCACTTTCCAATGGACTCTTGTGTGAGACTGGGAGTTTCTCCCACTGCAGCAACCACCATAGTCCACTGTCAGCTCTGAGTCTCAGTTCAGCTTTCAGCCAGCCCAGCCCACCCACTCTGCCTCACCTCGGTTTTTCTGAGCCAGCCCGGCCCATGTAGTCTGCCACCTTACTGGTCTGGTTGTTCTGGTTGAGTTTTTCTTTAATTCCTTGGTTGTCGGAGTTTTATGCAGTTTGATTTTCTGGTGCTTCTGGTTGTTTATTGATTTCAGATTGGTTGTAATCCTCCTTTTGGTTATGCAAGGAAGTGAGGGGTTTCTACCTATGCCTCTATCTTGGCTGGAACTCGAAAACTGGACACCACCTGTGAGTCGAAGGACTAAGGAGTGGTTGGACACCTCAGACATGCTACACCCTGCATGGGGGTCCCAGCACTCTCTGCCTCTCTGTCCCCAGCAGTTGACCAATTACATCATTTTTATCCTTCATTTTGTTTGTGTGGTGTATCACATTAATTGATCTGTGGATATTGTACCAAACTTACATCCCAGGAATAAATCCCACTTGATCATGGTGCATATCTTTTTTTAAAGATTTTATTTATTTATTTTTAGAGAGAGGGGAAGGGAGGGAGAAAGACAGGGAGAGAAACATCAATGTGTGGTTGCCTCTCACATAGACCCCACTGGGGACCTGGCCTGCAACCCAGGCATGTGCCCTGAATGGAAATTGAACTGGTGACCCTTTGGTTCCCAGTCTGTGCTCATTTCATTGAGCTACATCAGCCAGGGCCATGGTGTATATCTTTTTAATTTATTGCTGGATTTGGTTTGCTAATATTTTGATGAGGATTTTAGCATCTATGTTCATCAGGGATATTGGCCCATAATTTTATTTTTCTTTGTAGTGTTTTATCTGATTTTGGAATTAGGATAATGGCAGTCTCATTAAATAAGGTTGGGAGTCTTCCATTCTCTTGAACTTTTTGGAATGGTTTGACAAGAATAGGTGTAGGTACTTCTTTGAATGTTTGGTAATGTTCACCTGCAAAGCCATTTGGTCCAGGACTGTTGTTCATTGGAAGTTTTTTTATTACTACTTCAATTTTACTACTTGTAATTGATCTGTTCAGCTTTTCCGTTTCTTCTTGATTTAGTTTTAGGAGATTGTATATTTCTAGGAATTTATCCATTTCTTCCAGATTGTTCAAATTGTTGGCATACAGTTGTTCAAAATATTTTCTTACAATCCTTTGTATTTCCTTGGTGTTTGTTGTTACTTTTGCTCTTTTATTTCTGATTTTATTTATTTGATTCTTGCTCTTTTTCTCTTGATGAGTCTGGTTAAAAATTTATTAATCTTTTTATCTTTTGAAAAAACCAATTCTTGGTTTCATTACTCTTTTGTATATTTTTTTAGACTATTTCATTTATTTTCACCCTGATTTTTATTATTTACTCATTTGGGGTTTTGTTGTTCTTTTTCTGGTTCCTTTAAGGGTAAGGTTAGGTTGTTTGAAATTTTTCTTTTTTTTTTTCAGGTAGGCCTGTATTGCTATGAATTCTTTTAGGACTGCTTTTGCTGTGTCCCATGGATTTTTTGTTATTGTGTTCCCATTTTCATTGGTCTCAAGGTATATTTTGATTGCTTCCTTGATCTCATTGTTAACCCATTCATTGTTTAGCTTCTGTGGTTTGTTTTTCAGGGGTTTTTTTCCTTGTAATTGATTTCTAGTTTTATAACATTCTGGTCAGAGAAGATGCTTGATATGATTTCAATCTTCTTAAATTTGAGACTTGTGTTATGTCCTAACATGAGGTCTATCCTAGAAAGTTTTCCATGTGCACTTGAAAAAAATGTATATTCTGCTGCTTTGGGGTGAAAGGGCTCCGAAGATATGAATGAAATCCATCTGATATAGTGTGACATTTAAGGCTGCTGTTTCCTTGTTGAGTTTCTGTCTGGAAGATCAATCCATTGATGTCGATGGATGATAAAATCCCATATTATGACTGTATTACAGTCAATCTCTCCCTTTGTGTCCCTCAAGATTTGCTTTATATATTTAGGTGTTCCTATGTTGGGTGCATAAATGTTTACAAGGCTTATATCCTCTTGTTGAATTGATCCCTTTATCATTTTGTAGTAACCCTCTTTGTCTCTTACTATAGCCTTTGCTTTAAAGTCCATTTTGTCTGATATAAGTATTGTTACTCCAGCTTATGTTTTCATTTTCATTTTCATAAAGTATCTTTTTCTACCTCTTTACTTTTAGTCTGTATGTGTATTTCATTCTGAGTGGGTCTCTTCTAGACACCATATTTGTGGGTCTTGTTTTCTTATCCATTCAGCTACCCTATGTTTTTTCATTGGAGCATTTAAGCCATTTACACTTAAAGTGATTCTTTTTAGGTACTTACTTATTGTTATTTTATTCTGTACCACCACTATGTTCTTCTTTTATTTCTTCTTCTTAAAGAAGACCCTTTAACATTTCTTATAATTCTTGTTTTGTTTGGTGGTAATGAACTCCTTTAGCTTTTTTCTTTTTTTTTAATCTGGAGAGCTCTATTTCTCCTTTAATTTTAAATTATAGCCTTACTGGTTAAAGTAGTCTTAGTTGTAGGCCCTTGTTTTTCATTACTTCCAATATTTTGTACCAATCCCTTCTGGCCTGAAATGTTTCTGTTGAGTAATCAGCTAATAGTCTTATGGGGTTCCCTTGTAGGTAACTACCTGTCTTTCTCTTGCTATTTTTAAGATTCTCTTGTCTGTAATTTTTGCCATTTTAATGATCATGTGTCTTGGTGTGGTCCTCTTTATGTTCATTTTGTTTGGAACTCTGCAATTTCTGGAATTTTGTGTTCTTTTCCTTCACCAGTTTAGGAAAGTTTTCACTCATTATTTCTTCAAATAGATTCTCAGTCCCTTGCTCTCTTTCCTTTCATTCTGGTACCCCTATGATGTGGATGCTGTTATACTTCAGGTTGGCCCAAAGGTCCCTCAAACTATCCTCATTTTTAATTTTTTTCCTTCCTGCTACTTTGATAGGATACTTCCTAACACCTTGTCTTCCAAACCACTGATTCAATTCTGTGCTTCATGTAACCTACTATTCATTCCTTCTAGTGTAGTCTTCAATTCAGATATCATATTCTTCATTTCTGACTGATTTTTATTGTTTCTATGTCCTTTTCCATGCTGTTGAAATCCTCAGTAAGTTCCATGAGCATCCTTATAACCCATGTTTTGAACCCTATATCATGTAGATCACTTGTCTCCACTTCATTTAGTTCTTTTTCTGGAGATATCTCTATTCTTTCATTTGGGCATGCTTCTTTGTCTCCCCATTTTAGCTGCCTCTCTGGGTTTGTTTTGGTATATTATGTTGGTCTGCTACTTCTTTCAGTTTTGGTAGGGTGGCAATATGTAGGAGGTGTCCTGCAGAACCCAGTGGCTCAGCATCCCTGGTCCCCTGAGCTGGGTGCTCTAGGAATGTCTCTTGTGTGGCTTATGTGAGTCTTTGTGTTGTATTTGAGTCCTGATTGCTGTGGTCTGTTCATGCATGGGGTCTACCCTCAAGCTAGCTGACTGTGGGGTCCACCTCGACCACCGCATATAAGCTGCTGTGCAGGTACAGACTACACAAAGCAGAATTAGCCTCAGCAGGGTCTGGTGCCTGCTGAGATCTCCTTTTTGATATGCTGCTTGTGGAGCTACTTAGATCCTGCTCTGATGTTTTCGGAACACTTCCATCGGGTGTGTTGGTTTTGGAGCCTCTTGAGAGGGACTTCTGTGTACGTCAATGTCAGATGTTGCCTGTGACTGGCCTTGTGCAATCTGTTTGGAGCTATAAAGTGATCCAGTTTGTGACTGCCTTTGCTGGATTTTGGTTTTCATGGGAAGAGCCAAGCTGTACACCAAGGCCAGCTTCCACCATCACCAAGCCTAGGGGCAAGTCAGCAAAAGGCACAAAGCACCCTGAGTTCTGCTTCCACCTACTGGCTACCTGTTAGGCTCAGTCACTGAAAGAGCTTCTAGTGGGATACAAGGTACATGAGATAGTTTCTCAGTAAGTCGGCAGTAGGGGCAAGTGGTATTCACCAGATTGACCAGATTCAGGGTCTTTTTTTTTTTAATATATTTTATTGATTATGCTATTACCATTGTCCCATTATCCCCCTTCATTCCCCTCCACCCCTCCACCCTCTCCCACCCACATTCCCCCCCTTTACTTCAGTCCATGTGTCATAAGTTCTTTAGCTTCTACATTTCCCATACTATTCTTGCCCTCCCCCTGTCTATTTTCTATCTACCTTCATTGCTACTTATTCTTCGTATCTTTCCCCCACTCTTCTCCTCCCACTCCTCTGTTGCTAACTCTCCATGTGATCTCCATTTCTGTGGTTCTGTGTCTGTTCTAGTTGTTTGCTTAGTTTCTTCATGTTTTTGTTTCAGGTGTGGTTGTTAATAATTGTGAGTTTGGTGTCATTTTACTACACACGTTTTTTATCTTCTTTTTCTTAGATAAGTCCCTTTAACATTTCATACAATAATGGCT
>JAPYXV010006137.1:0-10007 GCA_028533065.1 Trachops cirrhosus | reverse complement strand
TACCTACCAATTATACTTCTTATTCCCTGTAACTTTTCCCCCATTTCCTTCCCACTCCCTCCCCAGTGATAACCCTCCATGTGATCCCCATTTCTGTGATTCTGTTCCTGTTCTAGTTGTTTGCCTAATTTGTTTTTTTAAAGGTTCAGTTGTTGATAGTTGTGAGTTTGTTGTCATTTTACTGGCCATATTTTTATCTTCTTCTTTTTCTTAGATAAGTCCCTTTAATATTTCATATAATAAATGCTGGGTGATGATGAACTCCTTTAACTTTAGCTTTCTGGGAAGCACTTTATCTGCCCATCCATTCTAAATGATAGCTTTCCTGGATAGAGTAACCTTGGATGTAGGTCCTTGCCTTTCATGACTTTGAATACTTCTTTCCAGCCCCCTCTTGTCTGCAAGGTTTCTTTTGAGAAATCAGCTGATAGTCTAATGGGAACTCCTTTGTAGATAACTGCCTCCTTTTCTCTTGCTGCTTTTAAGATTCTCTTCTCACCTTTAATCTTGGCTAATGTAATTATGATGTGCTTTAGTGTGTGCTTCCTTGGGTTCAACTTCTTTGGGACTCTCTGAGCTTCCTGGACTTCCTGGAAGTCTGTTTCCTTTGCCAGATTGGAGAAGTTCTCCCTCATTATTTTTTCAAATCAGTTTTCAATTTCTTGCTCTTCCTCTTTTCCTTCTGGCACCCCTATGATTTGGATGTTGGAGCATTTAAAGTTGTCCTGGAGGTTCCTAAGCCTCTCCTCATTTTCTGGAATTCTTGTTTCTTCATTCTGTTTTGGCTTAATGTTTATTTCCTCTTTCTGGTCCAAATAGTTGATTTGAGTCTCTGTATCCTTCCCTTCACTGTTGATTCCCTGTATATTTTGCTTTATTTCACTTGTCATAGCCATCACTTTTTTCTCTATTTTTTTACCAAATTCAACCAATTCTGTGAGCATCCTGATTACCAGTGTTTTGAACTGTGCATCTGAAAGGCTGGCTATCTCTTCATTGCACTTGTTCTGGAGTTTTGATCTGTTCTTTCATTTGGGCCATTTTCTTTTTTGTCTCAGTACACATGTTATGTAGTAAGGCGGGGAGCCTTAGGTGTTCACCAGGGTGGGGCAACCCAATGGCTGTGTTGTGATGCTGTATGTGGAGGAGGGGTCTGAGAGGGAACAATGCTGCTTGCTCTGCTCTCTGCCAGTTTTCAGTCACTTCCCTGCTACCCACAAGCAAATTGTGCCCTTCCGGCACTGATTCCTGGGTGGGTGGGTTTGTGTACATTCTAGGATACTGTTGGTCTCTCCAGTGAACTCTCCCAAGAGGCTGGGAATTTCTCCCACCACCTCACACCTCATAGGTTTTTTCAGTCAGAGGTTTTGAGGCTTTATATCTCTGCACTAGAACCCTGGGTTGTGTGGTCTGTCTCGTCCACCAGTTATGCCACCCAGTTTATATGCATGCAAATGTGGGACCTCCCCATCCACCAGCCACAATCTTACCCAGTCCACCAGGCACTGCCTTGCCTGCCCAGGTCCTCCAGCTGCTGCCTTGCTATGAGTCCTCTCTGCTCAACTGCCCATGTCTACCCCTCCTAAATATCTAGATGAATGTTTCTTCTTTAATTCCTTGGTTGTCAACTTTCATACAGTTCGATTTTCTGTCAATTCTGGTTGTTTTATGTTTTTAAATTTGTTGTTGTCCTTCTTTTTGTGTTCAAGGAGGTATAGTGTGTCTACCTATGCCTCCATCTTGGCTGGAAGTCCCCCGTCTCTGGTTCTATTTTGCTCATTTGTTTGTTGTTGATTAGCTTCCACTTATAGGTGAGACATATGGTATTTCTCTTTCACAGCCTGACTTATTTCACTTAGCATAATACTCTCCCCAATTCCATCCACCCAATGGAATTGTTGTCATGGAGGGTAGGAGCTCCTTCTTCCTTCAGGGTTCAAACAGCAGGGTTCAAAGTCAATATTCAGAAACCAGAGGCATTTTTATACAACAATGAAAGATCAGAATCAGAAATCGGGGGGAAAACCCATTTGCTATAGCAACAAGAAAAATAAATTACCTAGGAATAAACTATACTAAGGAGGTGAAAGATCTCTACTCAAAAATCTATACAACACTGAAGAAACAACTTAAGGAAGACACAAATAAATGGAAGTATATACCATGTCCATGGATTGGAAGAATTAGCATCATCAAAATGTACGTACTACCCAAAGCAATTTCTAGATTCTATGTAATCCATATTAAAATAAAAATGGCACATTTCACAGATATAGAACAAACATTTCAAAAATTTATATGGAACCATAAATGACCCCAAATAGCTGTGGCAGTTTTGAGAAAGAAGAACAAAGTAGGAGGGATCACAATACCTGATCTAAAACTATATTACAAGGCCACTGTAATCAAAACAGTATGGTACTGACAGAAGAAGAGACTCATAGAGCAATGGAAGAAAATAGAGAACCCAGAAATAAACTCAAATCTCTGTGGTCAATTAATATTTGACAAAGTTGGCAGAAGTACACAATGGAATAAAAACAGCCTCTTCAATAAATGATGTTGGAAGATCTGGACAGCTACATACAAAAAAATGAAGCGATCTCTAAAACCACACACAAAAATAAATTCAAGGTGCATAAAAGACTTAAATATAAGTTGGGACACCATAAAAGTCCTAGAGGAGAACATAGGCAGGAAAATCTCAGATATCCCACTCAATAATATTTTCACTGATATGTCCCTTAGAGCAAGGGACATAAAGGAAAAACTAAACAAATGGAATATCATCCAAATAAAAAGTTTCTGCATGGTTAGAGAAAACAGCATTAAAAGGAAAAGAGAACCTACAATATGGGAAAACATATTTGCAAATGATACCTCAGACAAGGGTTTGATGTCCAAAATATATAAAGAACTGACATGACTCCACTCCAGGAAAGCAAACAACCCAATTAAAAAATGGGCAGCCCTGGCTGGTGTAGCTCAGTGGATTGAGCATGGGCCTGTGAACTAAATGGTCGCTGGTTTGATTCTCAGTTAGGGCACATGCCTAGGTTGTGGGCCAGGCCCCCAGTGTGGGGCACATTAGAGGCAACCACAAATTGATGTTTCTCTCCCTCTCTTTCTCCTTCTCTTCCCCTCTCTCTGAAAATAAAGAAATAAAATCTTTTTTAAAAAATGGACAAAGGACTTGAAGAGACACCTCACCAAGGAGGTCATACAGAAGGCCCAGAGACATATGAAAAGATGTTCAGTATCACTAAACATCAGAGTGATGCAAATGAAAACCACAATGAGATACCACTTCACACTGGTGAGAATGGCCATCATAAACAAATCAACAAACAAGTGTTGGAGATGTTGTGGAGAAAAGAGAACCCCAGTACACTGTTGGTGGGAATGCAGACAGGTGTGGCCCCTGTGGAAAACAGTATGAAATTTCCTCAGAAATCTAAAAATGGAAGTGTCTTTTGACCAACAATACCACTGTTGGAATGATACCTAAGGATCCTGAAACACCAATCCAAAAGAACCTATGCACCCTAATGTTCATAGCAACACAATTTATGATAGCCAAGTATGAGAAGCAACCTAAGTGACCATCATTAAATGAGTGGATCAAAAAACTATGGTGCATTTACACAATGGAATATTATCAAGCAGAAAGAAAGAAGGACCTACTACACTTCACGATAGCTTGGATGGAACTGGAAAGCATTATGCTAAGTGAAATAAGCCAGGTAGTGAAAGACAAATACCATATGATCTCACCTATAATTGGAACCTAATCAACAAAACAAACAAGCAAGCAAAATATAACCAGAGACATTGAAATAAAGAACAAACTGACAGTAACCAGAGAGGAAGGGGGAGAGGGATAACAGGGGATAATAAGAGAAGAAGGGCCATCAAGGAGCATGTATAAAGGACACATGGAATCTACCCAAAGGGGGTAGATTCAGGGGTGGGAGGCAGGGATGTGTGGGATGGAGGAATGGTGGGGTGAAAATGGAGACAACTTTACTTGAACAACAACAAAAAAAAAAGAAGTACAAATTGGTAGTTACAGAGTATTTATGAGGATGTAAAAGACAGGATGGGGAATAGAGTAGTCAAAGAACATGCATTTAGGACCCATGGACTTGGACAGTGGTGTGAGGATTGCCTTAGGAAGTACAGGAGGCTGGGTGGAGGGGGACGGAGGGAGAAAATATGGGACAATTGTAATAATATAAACAATAAAATATAAGTTAAAAAAAGAAAAATTACACAGTTCTAAATTATGGAGTCAGGATTCAAATCCAGTCCTTGTGTCTTCTAACACTTTACTGTTTTCTGTGCTTCTTGAGAGATGAAACTATCCTAGAGACAGATCTAGACTTTATCCAATTCACTAATTTTAAAACAATAACATCCCAGGATTTAGAATGTTAAAATTAAGCATTATTACAATGTTTTGCCTTTGTGTTATTTTTATAGTGGTAGTGAAGCAGAACCTATGACCTGGATATTTCCTTATGACCTGGATATTTTCTTGATGTTTTCCTTATGACCTGGATATTTTCTTGATGTTTTTCTTACCCAAATAGTGCTTTTACATATAGCACCTTATCAATACACTTTCTGAGTACTGCTATTCCTCTTCTGTTTTTTTCTAACCCTTCCGTTCATGAATGCATTATTTCAAAAAATATTACTTCAGCATTTGCTATAAAAGGATGTTTCTGCTTCCATATCTCATAAGATACTTGACTAGAATGTGTCACCTTTGTTTAAATAGAAATATACCCCCTGGACCATACTTTATATAATGTATATAAGCATACATTGTATACATTATGAGCAGATATATAATGTGTATTGATGTGTCCATCTGTCAAGTTTATATATATAAAACTAGAAGAGTCATAGATTATTAAAATGAATTTATATGAGATTAGGACAAGAATGCAATAAAAAACAATTGAAGTTTTAAGTGCCATTTCTTTTTTTGTAACTTGATAGCAATATACTGACTTTAAATTTTAATGTAATTTCTAGGAATACAGTTATTTGTTCAGGCTCTACATATGAATATATTAAACCAAAGCAAAATAATAAAAATAATTTCTGTTTTTTGATGCATATACAAAATTTATCAGTGCTAAAGGACAAATATATTTGAGTAAATATGTTCATTTTTAACATCTAACAAATTTCTATTTCCCCTACTCTGTTTAATATTTCACTTGTATTTTTATGTCCAACATTACAAAAGATGGGCTTTCTGTTGCTTTTATTTTATTAAAGGTCTGTAGTGGTAGAGCACACTTTAACATTCAATGCAATGTTTTCATAAAGAGAATTTACATATTGTAAAATTAACATAAATTTTTCTGCTATTTGTGAATCTAATCTAGTCATACTCAAGGCAGTTCATGGCCTGTTTGTCTATGTTGAAAATTGGAATAACTCCAGTTATTCATAGATCTCAACCACAAATCCATCACTTTGATATTTTTATACTTTTCTCTTATATATTTGTGTCTTAGTAGTATATCCTAATTAGGCACATCGAGACAGAAGTGTAATGTTTGGTTTAATGACTTCAAACTCCAGGAAAAGGGTCTTCAATAATTTTAGGTAAGGATGCATTGTTTATTGCTATGTTCTATAGGAGCCTTTCTAACTCTGTCTTCATCCAGAATAGAATTAACTATCCTGGTACCTTCAATTCTGCAGCAACTGTTAATAGGCCTTTTTGTCTACCCCACAGTTTCTCTGGTTTCTTTGTCTCCTGTTAAGCACAATACCATTTGGATCCCTTGCGAGGCAATTACAAAGGTCAGAAGAAGCCTGGTCCATTTCCACTTTTGGTGGTCTCTTGTATATTTTTAAAGGAGAAAGAAATAAATAATAAAAGACTCATAAAAATGGTAATATATCTAAAATGCTTATATTTTTAATTAATGATTTGTTTTAGCACACACACACAACTACAATAAACTTTAAATGTTATTCCATAATAATTGCAGGATTTATAAAATAAATTAACTAATTAGAACATTTAAGGTAGTACAATTCAGCAAAAAAAGCCCTATAATGGAGATGTTAGCCTGATAGCATATTTCACTTCATATGTACCTGATTAGTTAATATTAAAAGTCTAAACTTGAGGCTTTTCATAGATATGAGGTGTGAACTAAATGGCTCTTTTCTCTTTGGGTTAGCAAGTTCAAAAGCAATTTGAAGCTCAACAAAGCAATAACAAAGTACCCCATGCTGGGTATATCATCATTTTCTATTTTTTGTTCCTGATTTCCTACTGTATATAAACTACCATTTTATTTTTATATAGTTGTCCTTAACTCCCTTGTCATGAGAAGTATGGGTTTATCGTATATAAATTTGAAACAACATTTTAAATTATAAAGAATAAATAGCTTAGCAGTATTAAATACATCTCTACAAACTGAATTTGATTTCCTAATCACACATAGATTTGCTTAGTGACAAATTTAATTACATACCTCAATCCTCTTCCAACTTCAAAGACATTATTATCATTATTATTATTATTATTAATAGTCTGATTGTTAAGATTTGCTGAATGTTAACTATGTGCCAGACACTATAATACACATTTTATATACATCATCTCACTTTATTTTTAAATCACCCATAAAAGTAGGTAATATTTACCTCATTTTACAGATATAATACCAATTACATACTTATCAACCCTGAAACATAAAAAAAGTTAATAATTTTAGCTTCAGTCTCATGGAGAATAAGGACTGCATACTCTGTAATGAATAATTACTACTAAGGCAGGCTTGACCCCCTCAATCTCACTTAAAATATGAACAATAAACTACTTGATATTGAATAGCATGAATACTGAATATAAAAATCTATGCATAGATAGAAAATATATTAAATGAAAATAAAATGGAAATTTAGCACAAACATAAAAAACATTATTTGAGAAATTCTTTAGTTTTGACTATCACAGCTCACCCTTCAACCATCCTTTTTCAAATTTTGCCTTGTCAGAATGGACATATCATCTTAAATTTTACAGCAAGAGGACCAAAATTGTGAGCATCCTTCAGGTGGTTTAATTGCTTCCTGCAAAGTGTTGAGGGAGGAGATGACAGGGGGCTGAGAAGGTGGAGAAACCTTGCAGCTATGTTATGTTACAAAGACAAACTGAAAAGCACCATCACTTGAGATGCTACTCAAATGATGTGTTATGTCTATCAAGTATATGATTCTCCAAGAACTCTAGAGTATGCTTTATTTTTGTAAATATTCTTTTGTGTTGACTCTGCAAATGATGCATGGGCAGGCCTGTATATGAAAAAGGCTTATGTTACCCCTACAAATAAGAAAAAGTCTACAAAAGTAGCTTTAAATCTAGTGGTGGACTTTAGGACTATTAAAAAATGATTAAGATGCATCACTGGGACCAGAGCTCAAGAAAAAGAAGTCTTTGACTCCCAACCTGACAGCATCACTACATAGCCAGGCTAAGTGTCTGTTAGTTATTAGAACTTTGATATGCAAATCCATGCCTAATCAAAATAAGTTACTAAAGTTGTCTAAAGGTAATATTTTGCATAAGTATTCATTTTTAACACATGGATACTTTCAGGAACTGCTGCTTTATATGTGATAGTGACCATTGGAAATACGTGTTAATTTATTATAAATCTTTATGTATCTATTGATTGAGCTCCTCATCACCATTATATTATTTACCTTAGTGCACAATACTAGTAAGTATTCTTGTGTAATTCAACATAAAGAGTATTAATTATTATCAAATTTACCATGGGGTTATATTAAACCAGTTATTTCAGAATTCTTGATGAGATGGCCTTTAACTAGGAGCCAGGAAATCTCATCCTAGGCCAGGCTATGATATAATGTAGTTGTGTGATCCTGGGCAAATATCTGAGTCTCCCTTCCCTCCTTCATAAATGAGATGATAGGAATTGGGTGAAAACTGAAAAGGAGAGGGGAAGAATAGATCTTTTTTTCAGCTCTAAACAGACATGATATAAGAAGATAGTATAAGAAATCACCACTCATTCACCTAGACAAACATCTCAAGGAAAGGTAAACAACATCTAATGCTTATTTCATTCATTTTACTACATAGCTTTCTCTAAAGTGGTAAGGCATTCTGGTACAGTAGGGCCCTCTGGTCCAATCTATTTGAAAGACAAATTGAGGATGCTGTGAAAAAATATGCCACCCACAACAGTCCAGCTTTAATGTGAAAGTTTGGTGTTTAAGAAACAAATTAAGGCTTCTGGCCAAGATGATGAATAGATAGGTAGCCTTTGCTTCCTCACACAACCAAAGGAAGGATGACCACCAACTTAGAAAAAAAGAAATAACCAAAACTGCCAGTAAAATCAAACTGTATGGAAGTCCAACAATCAAGGAGTTAAGAAAAAACACTCATCCTGACTGGTAGGAGGAGGGGAGATGGACAGGTTGGGTGGAGAGGACATTTGGCAGGCATCAGACTAGGCAGGTGAGGCGAGGCAGTGGTCCCGCATTTGTGTGCAGATAAACTGGGAGGAACAACTGGGGAATGAGGCAGACCACACAACCCAGGTTTCCAGCACTAGAAATTAAAGCCTCAAAACCTCTGGCTATAAAAATCTCTGGGGGTTGCAAAGGTAGGAGAATCCCCAGCATCATAGAAGAGTTTTTTAGAGAGATCCATGGGGTCCTAAAATGTACACAAGCCCACCCACCTGGAAATCAGCACCAGAAGGGCACAATTTGCTTATGCATGATGGGACAAGTGACTGAATGCCAGCTGAGAGCTGAGCAATTGGCATTTTTCCCTCTTGGACCCCTCCCCATATACAGCACCATAAATCAGAGAGGTGGTTTGCCACACCCTGGCAAATACCTAAGGCTCTGTCCCTTACAATGTAACAAGTGTGCCAAGACAAAGAAATATGGCCCAAATGAAAGAACAGATCAAAACTCCAGAACAAGTGCAATGAAGAGATAGCCAGCCTTTCAGATGCACAGTTCAAAACACTGGTAATCAGGATGCTCACAGAATTGGTTGAATTTGGTAAAAAAATAGAGAAAAAAGTGATGGCTATGACAAGTGAAATAAAGCAAAATATACAGGGAATCAACAGTGAAGGGAAGGATACAGAGACTCAAATCAACTATTTGGACCAGAAAGAGGAAATAAACATTAAGCCAAAACAGAATGAAGAAACAAGAATTCCAGAAAATGAGGAGAGGCTTAGGAACCTCCAGGACAACTTTAAATGCTCCAACATCCAAATCATAGGGGTGCCAGAAGGAAAAGAGGAAGAGCAAGAAATTGAAAACTGATTTGAAAAAATAATGAGGGAGAACTTCTCCAATCTGGCAAAGGAAACAGACTTCCAGGAAGTCCAGGAAGCTCAGAGAGTCCCAAAGAAGTTGAACCCAAGGAAGCACACACTAAAGCACATCATAATTACATTAGCCAAGATTAAAGGTGAGAAGAGAATCTTAAAAGCAGCAAGAGAAAAGGAGGCAGTTATCTACAAAGGAGTTCCCATTAGACTATCAGCTGATTTCTCAAAAGAAACCTTGCAGACAAGAGGGGGCTGGAAAGAAGTATTCAAAGTCATGAAAGGCAAGGACCTACATCCAAGGTTACTCTATCCAGGAAAGCTATCATTTAGAATGGATGGGCAGATAAAGTGCTTCCCAGAAAGCTAAAGTTAAAGGAGTTCATCATCACCCAGCATTTATTATATGAAATATTAAAGGGACTTATCTAAGAAAAAGAAGAAGATAAAAATATGGCCAGTAAAATGACAACAAACTCACAACTATCAACAACTGAACCTTTAAAAAAACAAATTAGGCAAACAACTAGAACAGGAACAGAATCACAGAAATGGGGATCACATGGAGGGTTATCACTGGGGAGGGAGTGGGAAGGAAATGGGGGAAAAGTTACAGGGAATAAGAAGTATAATTGGTAGGTA
>JAPYXV010006136.1:0-10007 GCA_028533065.1 Trachops cirrhosus | reverse complement strand
CTTCTGGCTTGGAGCTTTTCTGAGGGGTGCCCACTTCCCCCAAATTCATGGCCTGGGCACCATAGGTCCCGGGGAGCACCCATGCCTTTTCCTTGTTCACAGCTGTGGTCTCCATGTCTTCCACATAACCACACTCTCTTTGGGTTGGGGGTGTGGGTGCCCTTGGTCGCACAGGCTGGGGTACACACTCCCACCAGGGCTATGCGTGGGTGCTCACAGCCCCTGTGTGGGTGCCTCTCCGTCCTCACTCCCCTGTCTGTGTCCTCCAGTAAACTGGGCTCCCCCAGTGCTGCTCAGTCCTTGTTTGGCCGGGGAGGGAGCAGTTGACCCAGCTCTCTCCTGGTAGCCTTGAGGCAGACCCCGGAGTGCTGGGCCTGTGGCTGCAACCTCCCTGGTCCCCAAGCTGATCCCTGGGCCCTTATTATACTGAAGTAGTCTCCTTACCATCAGGGTTTTCAATGTCCGCTACAATTTTTGATGTCTTATTTTCATATATGTTATGATAATGTTGGCTGTTTGCTCTGTTCCTCTGTAGACCAGCTAGGATTTTTTCCCATGGGGGAAGTAGTATTTGCTCCCTCCTACCATGCCGCCATCTTCTAGAGCTCTCTCTCATCCATTTTTGTATGGTCCCCCAGTTACTTCCCCATTACCCCCAATATTCCTGGAGCCTTTAATGTAGCATTACTTTTTGGCATTTTGTAATCTCTACTGTGTGTATTGCCTTCCATTGGAGGGATACAAAAAACACGGTCCAGGTGGCCCAATGTTTTCTAGGATTAAAAACAAACATTTAGATTTTCATTATAGCTACTTTTCCTCCTAATGACCCAAGAATCATTCAGATGAAGGGGTAAGTCTAAATGACTTCCAGCATACTGTACTTAGAATTACTACTGCCTCTCAGTGACCAAGGCTTTGGGTATCAGTTTCAAGTCTTTATGATTGAGATAAGGTTTCTACGTTCTCCAGCTGCTGCAATATTAATTAATCATCTTCAGGAGCTTTGTTACTGTGTCAGATTCACTGTGCTTCTTTCTATCCTCAAAATGAAGTAATTCCCAGGAGCATCTCAGTCCCTTATGCAAATAAACTTCTGACCACCTGTTGCAACAATTAGCCAGACATGACAAGACAGGCTTGTATCCTTGATTGGTTTTATCTGGTGCCAGAAATATTACTACTGTGGCTGCTATGGCTACTCTTCATACAATAATACATAAATGTGTATAGCATTTTACAATTTAGAAGGGAATTTCCAATCAATGAGCTTTCCTGAATATTTTCTAATACCTGTGAGGTAGGTATTATCATCAATTTTAGGAGAATTTTTGCTTTCCTTTTTCAAGGATGTTGTGATGATTACAGATATAAAGAAAATATAAACAAGAGGAGAGAAAGAGAGGGGATGGAGAGAGAGAGGGGCACTGATTTTCTGATAAGTAGACTCTGACAGAGGTTGAATAAATTATGAGATTAAAGAAAAGGTGCTGCTGGTAGAAGATCTGTGATCTGGCATTGCTAGACATTGGAGAAGTTTAGGAAAATGATATAAAAATTGTTTCAGTGATACAGGTGTGGGTTTTTTTCCTCCCTGCATCTCTTGTGCCATTGAGTTTGCTAAAAAATTGTTGCACTAGGAAACAGAGGTGATGGAGGTACAAATATGCTATTTCATTTTAAAAATTGGTGGAAGGATGTCTTCTTAAATATGGACTCTTACTGTAATGCAAGGAAAGTGAAATCTTTGTGGCATTGGAGAAAATGAATTAAGAGGATCTGAAAGAAGAATGGGCATAACCAATGAGTAATTAAAACTGTCAGCTTTTACTAAATAACTCAGAGAGGTTAATTGATTTGCTGCATGCTTTACAGCTACTAAGAGTTGAAGCTGAGATGTGAACAAAGGTATGTTTGCTACGAAAGCTGATTTTCATCCCACAATATAATATTTGATGGCAGGATAATACTTGGAAGCAGAACCAAAATAGCTAAGGCATTTTATCTTTACTTCCTCATAGAAGTACTGACATTCCAGGACACACAGATAACAGACCCAGAGTCACCACTTTTGATTTAAAAAAACAAAGCCAAAGATATGGGCTAAGACAAAGATTTTGAAGATTATACAATCAGTAATAGTTTTTTCACCCCTGAGCCTAGATAGAGATTTATAGCCTGATGAGAAGGGAGATAAAGTCAGAAAATAGGAAGGACCTTGAGCATCATTGCAGTTCCTGGAAAAACGCCCTTGGCCCTGCCAATCCCTGTGAAAATTGGGACAGGTTTTTGTGAGAGAGACTTGAAATCTCCAAAACCACTACAGGGTGTCTAGGTTTAGATTGACAATCACATTAAAAAGGTACTATCAGCTTCACATAGCATAAAGTTTACCTAGCTTTACCAAAGGGTGCAGGGCAGGGGAAACAGCATGCATACTGACAGCACTACTCCCAGGCATGGATTCTAATGTCTTTACAGGGACTTGCAAGGTCACAAGAGATAAGGTTGAGTATATATGGACTATCTAATACCAAGGATGGTCTGTGGTCTTATGAGCATTTATATTTTTATAGTATTGTAAGCCTCCAGGAGTACATGACTAGATTCCATTCTCCAATGCTCCTGAACCTCATCAATCATAGATTATATAATTAACTGATGAACAACCTCAATAACCATGTAGAGCTTGCCCATACAACAGTGTTCAGTACATAGCAACTTCCTTAGGACCCTAGTTTACCTTGGGTCTAGTGTACTTCTATACATCTTTTGAATTACAGTTGCAAGAAGTTAGATCATGGGTCAAAAATTTAGGTGTGCCTGAGATGGGGGAACTTTTATAGTCCAGCTATTAATGGGATAGAGGCGGATTCACTTAAGACGTCTTTATAACATTCAGGTATGACTGCACAGGACCTACTATGGCCAAGATGACTTGATAGAGAGCCAATCCACTTGTAAAGTCCTTGCCATTAGCCAAAGATGATACAGAAGTGATCTGTGTAGACTGATGACTAGAGACACGAGTGAAATAAAGAGGGGAAGTAGAAGATGCCAGAATGGATAAATAATGACTATCCATAGAGGATATTTCCCACCCCACATGATTAAAATTATGAAATATGAATACTTTTACTAGTGTATACATACCTGTATCCCAAATACTTTTTCAAATGAAAATTCATAAGTACATTATGAAAATTTTTTCAGTACACTAGTTCTATATAAAAAAAGAATGCATTGGGAAACCAGACAAAAAGATCAACTCGCTCAGCCTGGCCTCAAATTTCTCTGTAGTATCAGTCCAAGCTAAAAGACAACAGTGAGCTTCCTACAAAATACTCAAGGAACAAACAAATGAGCGAAGGATTTTATATCTAGCCAAGCTGTCCTGTAAGCATAAAGGCAACAGAAAAGAATTATGAATATGCAAGAACATAAGGGGTTATTGTTATCATGAGCTTTTCTTGAGAAAACTATGAGAGGATGAACTTTAGCCAACCAGTAGATGACTGGGGAAAGGACTAGTGGTGAGCACCAAATGTATTTAAACTGCAGAGATAAGACTAAAACACATGTGGGGATTAGGATGATAGATGACAAAATAAATGTTATATGTCCAAATGAGGTTTGAAATAATGCATTTTAAAAATATTGTGAGAAGGGAGAATAATAATTTTTTTTGGATTACTTTAACTGGAAGTTAAAAACATCATTTTTGGACTTTCAAATAAAATCTTGGAAATATACAAGGTCTGTCCAGAAAGTATCCAGCCACACACTATGAAAAATAGAGACATTTATTGAAGAAGATACAAGAAACATTGTACACAGGACAATGACCCTCAGTCCCCTTCAAAGTAGGCACTTTGGGACCTCATACAGTTCTTGCAATTTCTATCAGCTGCTTTGTGGTATATTCCTGAATCTCATCAGTGGTATGAAATCTCTTCCCTTTCAAAGATCATTTTAGTTTGGGAAAAGCCAGAAGTCACAGGGTACTAAATCTGGGCTGTAGGGGTACTGAGTCACCTAGGTGATTTGAAGTTTTGCCAAAAAACTCTACAAGAGATAGGATGTGTGAGCAGGTGCGTTGTCATGATGACGCTGCCAATCACCAGTTGCCCATAGCTGTGGCCTTCTGAATCATCTGATTAGTTTCCACAGAGGAATGTTCAAGCTTCACACAGAATTTGATGCAGATTCATTGCTCTACTTGCTCAGTCATTTTAACAGCCACACAGTACATGTGCTCACTCAGTGGTGCCTACCTCTCCCACTGACTAGTACAGTGAAGTCATCACTGTTCACATGTGCACATTCCAGTCCACTCTCCTTGGCTACCAGGTTACACTGATGTTGCACAACCCATTCTCATTATATTAACAATGGCTGGACTTTTCCCAGACAGATCTCATATACATGAATAACAATATACAAAGATAGCATCAAGAAAGAATGTTAACTGTAAAATAAAATTTTAAAAAAGAAAGATTATTTCAGAGGTAATTGGTGAAACACAAGAAAGGAAGAAGAAAACAGAAAGAATTTGGGTTATTTGCAAATGTCATCTAGATTATTGGTTTGAACAATGAAGTTGTTAAAAGTTAAAATATATCAGAATCTTCTTTAACAAAAAACTATTTAATTGCAACTTGTTAGGGAAGAGAATGTGGTGGAGGGTGTCTAAGCATTATAGTGTAATTGAGACAGAATGATTTTACAAATAAATTGGAGTTTTGTCATTTATGTAGCATTGTATGAAATTTGAACCACAGGACTCTACATTGCTGAAAGAATATATGATTAAAATGGGCTTATCATGCAGGAATTTACTTTTAAAAAACTTATGCATATAGGAATTGTGAAGTAGTCTGTTATGACACTATAAATGTTTCTTCCAAGGAAAGATGAACATCCAGTTGTCTAGAAGGGTACACAAGTAGAGGGGGTACACTTGCCATTTATGAGTATGTAATTATTACAATTGTGCTCACTTAGAGTGCATTATAATGATCAATCTCATAAATTACTTTGAGCTAAGCTATCTCATGGAAAAAAGTACTAGAAGATTAACAGCCTCCATATGTAGAATGCATAACTAATTTCAAATTAGCTCTAAGAAAATTCATAAACTCATTCTGTAAGCAGCTAACCTGGATTCCTCAGAAGATTCAAGAATAAACACCTCAATTGAAAGAAAATTCTTGCTGAAAATGTGCTTTATATAATTTTCCTTCATAGTGTTTCCTGCTCCATGGAAAATGCAATGTTTTGTGAAGTTTCTTAATGGGCCAAGAAAACTCACTTAGCCACTGAATTACAGGCACAGAAAGTCCCAAAGCAGCCATCTAAGGCATCATACTCACCACACTAATCATCTAAATTGAGAGACAGAGACTTTTGTTATCCATGTACTTGATCTATATCATATCAGTTTACATATTCCTATAGAAAGGAGAGTTGATTACAGATTCTCAAGCTTTTCAAGTGCAAGGACCCCTTTTTAAGCACCAAAGCATTTTAAGATCCACACAGGTTGAGAAAAATACATTATTGCAAACTATGACTATGGATTTTGTAAAGCTATAATGGCCATTCATTAATTTTACTGGTCAGCATCTGTTCCAGAACTCCAATTTTCCTATGGTGAACCATCATTATTTTTCTACTCTCAATCCATTCATATCCGTTGATTTTGACTCAATTCTTGATTCTATGTATGGGCACGTAACCCTGGCCTAGCCAATCAGAGCATCCCATTTCCCTTGCCACAGTAAAAACTTCCAGAATGGGCATGGACTACCCAGTTTGAGATGGTCTTTGACCCTTTACTGGTACTGCTGTGCGGCAGTCCCTTTTGTTCTGGACCATTAGGACTTGGATGTATAGTATATAAGCCTGTAGCTATTGGCAACCACCTTCGGCAATGAGAAAGCATGCATGAGAATAAAGCTCAATGACAGTAGATAAAGCTGATTGCTACATTTAAAGAGATAGAGTACCATTTTCATGGTTTGGGTCCCTAGAACTATTCACGCCTGGATTTACTCATATACTTTTCAGATATACGAGCCCATAAATATTTTTTAGTTTAAATTGTGTTTTCCCTACTTGAAAGCATTTGCTAATACAAATGCTTCGAGATGACATTTTATTAATCCCTAAGAGCAAGCAATATTTAAAATATTGGCACAAATATTCATGAGGCATACTATTTTGTGAATGAGAAATTAACATTCTCTGTGTATATGAACGTGAAGAGTTTTGGCAACTGACTACCACAAGGCGTCAGATATCTTTGGGTTTAGAACCTTTTAAATCTAAATTTTAGAGGTCACATAGATACAGATTAAGACCACATTTATACAACTAAAACATAGAGAAGATGATTATCTTGAAAATCTAGTGGGGCTTAGGAAGCTAATCAACACTGAATTTTCCCTCAGCATAGTTTCAAAGTCAAATATGGCTTGCATCTAAAAAATATGCACTGCAGTTAGATAATGTTTTACAGTGATTGAAAATGCTCCAGGGAACATACTGCAATTTTATTTTAGCATGTAGAATACTTAGAACTTCAATAAGGCAACAAGGTATTATTCAGTAAAATAAAATAAGTTCATTTTTAATGTCATCTTAAAAAGAATCATGAGTACATGTATATAGCTACAGCTATTTTTTCAAGCATCATTTTATTACTTTGTAAGTTTGTCAAGCTAATCTATTGCTTTCCAGGTGCCTCCAAACACATTATTTCATTTAATTCTAACAGAAATTCTGTAAGGAAGTGAACTAGAAGTTATTGAGACTATGCTGAATTCTATGGTGCATGAGGCATAAGCACACGTACATGAATATATTTCAATTTAAAGTAACACCTTAAGATGAGTGCTATTATAACTCCTATAGACAAGAAAATTAAGGTTTAAATATCTTAGTTCACATAGTTAATACAAGGCAAAGCTTGGATTAATATAAAAATTTTCAGGACTCCAGATCCTCTATTTTCTACCTTGTTTTCTGCTTTTAATAGACCTAAACAGGGTCTATATGTCTGAAGCAGAATAATGAGTATAACTTCATCTAATAATGAGTGTTGAGGACTGGCATATGTGGGTTTCTTGCTTCTAGGTTGACTTAAATTATTGACAACAATCATTTTTATGTGATTCTACTGCACCTCAATGAATTCAATAAAAACATTATGCTAAGCAAAATAAGCCAGGTGGTGAAAGACAAATACCATATGATCTCACCTTTAACAGGAACCTGATCAACAAAACAACCAAACAAGCAAAATATAAGCAAAGACACTGAAATAGGGAACAGGCTGACAGTGACCAGAGGGGAGAGGGGAGGGAATTTCAGGGGAGAAGGGAAGGGTTTACAGGAACAAGTATAAAAGACACATGGACAAAAACTAGGGCGGGGTGGAAATGGGAGGGAGGTGAGGAGGCTTGGGGGGTGGGCTGGGCTGGGAATAAAGGGCAGAAAACTACTTGAACAACAATGAAAAAAAATTCTTTCCTTCATTCTTCCTTCCCTCTTTACTTCCTTCCCTGCTTATTCTTATTCATTTTTCAACCACCTCCTCTTTCTTCTCCTCCTTCTGCTCTTTTCCCTTCTTCTTTCCTGTCTGAGGTGATTATGTGGGACAGGGAAAATACTGCTTTAATAACTTGTCAAAATTTTATTTCATTCCTTTGTCTGACAAAAGTGAACTTTTTTTTAAAAGCTCACTTTACACACTGCATTTTGGAAACTCTGATTCAATTATACCATTGGGTATAGTTATCTACAAGGACTGGTGGCAAGGTGACAAACTAGAATAGATCTGAGAGGCTTGAAGAAAAAGATGCAATGATTCTAGGTAACAAATAAAAAGCCATGGAAATCTGGGGAAATGAGGAGGTTTGATATAGGGAAATAAACCACAAGGTCTCTTTCACCTGTCTTGTTCAGCCTATGTTCTGATCAGCCATTCAATACTACTTGTGTTAGTAATTTGAAATATTCTTCTTGACCTCATTCCAGATAGGTCTTGTTCTTCGATGAGGTCTGGACTTGATTCCAGATGGATCTCATTCTCAGGTGGGTGACAATTCTCAGACTTTGAAAAACTAGTGTGTAGGGCAGGGGTGTCAAACTCATTTTCACCAGGGGCCACATCAGTCTTGCGGTTTCCTTCAAAGGGCCAAATGTAATTTTAAGACTGTATAAATAAATGTAACTACTCCTTAACTAGGGGCAAGGAGCTCTACATTTGGCCCTTTGAAGGCAACCATGAGGCTGATGTAGCCCCTGGTGAAAGTGAATTTGATACTCCTGGTGTAGGGTTTCTGTTCACACACAAAAAAGAAACCACAGAACTGAATGGGCCTGCTGAAGTTCATGCTACTGAACTCTACTGGGATTTTCTAGCTGGTTGTTCCATAGGGGCCTCAATTCAACACATTTAAACTTGAACTAGTTATCTCTCCTTCTTCATATGTCCTACTTTCTTGGTTTCTACTTTGTATTAATTTCACACCATTTTCCCAGTCATACAGACTTCACAGCTAATTAATTCATATTTGTCTGTACTCATTTAGTCTTCACATCCCAGCACTTCAGATACCTTGGAGAGTATGTCTCTCTTTATTTAAAGACATTATTTTTTTTAAAGATCAGTTTTAAGTTTACAACAAAATTGAGAGGAAGATATCAGGATTTCTCAGATATTCTCTACATATGCATAGTCTCTCTCATTATCAACATAACTCACCAAAATGGTACTTTTCTTCCCCCAAGGACGAACCTACACCAACACATCCTAATCATCTAAAGATGATTAACCCTAGCTTGTGTTAGGGTTCACTCTTGGTGTTGAACATTCTATGTATAATGACATATGCTCATTTTAATATCACACAGAGTAGTTTTATTGACCCCCAAATCCTTTGTTCTCTGCTGTTCATCTCTTCCTTGCTCTCCTCCTTTACCTTCCCCATTTCCCTGAATTCACTGTTATTTTCACTGTTTCTATGGCTTTGCCTCTTTCAGAATGTTATGTAGTTGGAATCATACAGTATAAAGCTTTTTCAGACTGGATTTCTTCACTTAGTAATATGCATTTAAGGTTCCTCCATGTCATTTCTTTGTTTTGAAGCATTCTCAGTGATTACTTTATAAAATCTAAACTCTTGGCCCTGACACACAAGGTCACCCATTATTTGGTTTACATTTTGAATTTTAAACTGTCTTCCAGTGCTCTCTTCACTCCCAGGGGAACTGGACTCTGCCTTTTCTTGAAAACCCCTGACTTCCAGCCAAGATGGAGGCATAGGTAGACGCACTGTGCCTCCTTGCACAACCAAGATAGGGACAACAGCAATACAGAAACAAAATAACAACCAGAACTGACAAAAAAATGGAAGTATATGGAAGTTGGACACCCAAGGATGTCCTTTAAAAATAGACACGTTCATCCAGACCGGTAGGAGGGGTGGCCCCGGGCCGGGCAAGGGACGTGGAGCAGAGACCTGAGCAACCGGGGCGGCGCGCAAGGCCACAGCAGGCAGACCCTGGGCGCATAAGCGGTGGTGGCTGGTGGGCCCCGGCCAGGGGGTGGCGACCAGCAGACCCAGCGAGACGGCCATTGTGAAGCAAGGCACTGCGTGCAACTCGGGGTCCCAGCACTGGGAAATAGAGCTTTGGGTCACTGACTGAAAAGGAAGGTCCCGTGGGGTGCACAGGCCCACCCACACCGGAATTGGTGCCAGAGGGGCCCAGTTAGCTTGCGGAGAGTGGCGGAAGGGTCTGGGGTCCTACAGAGAACAGAGCAAGTGCCATTGTTCCTTCTCGGACCCCACCCCCACATATAGCATCACAACCCAGGGACTGGGGTGCCCCGCCCTGGTGAATTCCTAAGGCCCTGCCCCTCACTACAGTAGCTCGACAAGACCAAAAAAAAAAAAAACCCAGCAAAAAGATGGCTCAAACAGAAGAAGAATTGAAAGCCC
>JAPYXV010006135.1:0-10008 GCA_028533065.1 Trachops cirrhosus | reverse complement strand
TCTCTCCCTCTCTTTCTCCCTTCCTTCCCCTCTCTAAAAAAATAAATAAATAAAATCTTAAAAAGAAAAAGACAAAATAAAATCTTAAAAAGAAAAAGACAAAAGTCTTCATGGGCTCCAAAACTCAACTATTCTTTCTTCCAGGCTGAGCAATCGCAAACTTCAACCTTCAACTCCACTGCTCAGAGCAACCAAACTGACAGAACGGAGGCCGTCAGCCGTCTGCATTTCCCACTGGGCGCGTTCCCATCATCATCATCTCATCGTTAACACTTGCCACATGAGCTCACTATGCGCCAGGAACTACATTAAGTACTTTATGTACATTCAATCTCTTACAAATCTCCCAAAGGCATGAATCTACAGGGAAAAGGAGAAAAAAGGGAGATGAATCCTAGGGAGCAATTTTCAGAAAACAGCAGATGGGGGAAGAAGGAGGGAAAAAAACCCCTTGTCTCCCTTCTCTGGGTAAGCGATAATGCTTTCACTCCTGGCAGATGGTGCCTCCACAGCACTGGGGGCGCGGCTGCACGGGCAGCTTCCTGCGGGCTGCCTGGTGCTCTTCCCAGTGGCTTTCAGTTTCTATCCCTTTTACTGGGCGATCTGTCTGGGAATGGATATTTTTGGGGGTGTGTAGTAAGTTGCAGCAGCTTGTGAGTGTATTGAACCAGTAAAGGCAGAAGAGAGAGAGGAGAGGAGAGAGGAAGGAACTGATGGAATGGAGGAGGAGCTGTATAATGAGAGGGAAGAGAAGGGAAGGGAAGGGAGGAGGAGGGAGAGAGAAAAGGAGAGGAATGGGGAGGAGAGAGGAGGGTAAAGAGAGGGGAGAGGAGAGGGGAAAGGGGGAGATGAATTTTGAATCTCCCACAACCCCGTGCAACAAACTGTCAGAACAACCCGCCTGCTGAGCAACGCTGTTGAACCTAGATGCAGGGCTCCTGTCCACATTTGGTCACCCATGTCCTGTCACCCATGTCCAGCTAGAGCTCTGAGTTTTTGTTTTTTTTTAATTAATTTTTTTTTTAGGCTGCACGTGTCCGATCCCAGTCCCTGGTGCAAATCCCACAGCTCAGGGAAGTGCATCGTGTGCGGGGACCAGCTCCATTTCTCTCCCTGCTCCAAGTGCTTCACCCTCAGCCCCGCCGCCCCCCTCCCCGCCAGAAACCCGCGGCTGACAGAGCCCAACTCTTCGGGGGATGGCAACTGGCCCGAGAAGCCCCAGGCCAACTGCGGCCTCCAGGCGGGACACAGAGGCTGGACGGGCGAGCACTGCAGGGTCCCCGGACGGGTGAGATAACCAGTCACTGACTTTTTTTTTTTTTTTTTTAAGCTCTATACTGGATGGTGGACGGCGGTAGGCCAAGGCTTTTCTGCCCACTGAAAGTCAGCGAGAAAAACAGCGCCTACGCCCAAAACAGTTAGGGTTAGATTAAAAGACAGCCATCACCCACCTCAGGACCAACCCTCCGCACCCCTATTTTCTTTTATTGATTAATTTGAGAAAGGGAGGGATGGAGGGAGAGGAAAAGAGAGAAAGAGGAACATCAATTTCTTGTTTCACTTATTTAGGCATTCATTGGTTGAGTCTTTTATATGCCCTGCCTGGGGATCGAACCTGCAACATTGGTGTATCAGGGACAATGCTCTAACTAATGGAGCTACCAGCCAAGGCTGAACTGAATTTTAAAAGACACAAGTCTAGAATGAGTTTTCAAAGGACTTTCCACAACACTCTCAAAGCACCTGGGGAAACACAAAACCACGTCACTTACCAAGGGATACACGTTGTCACTGTCCCTCTTTTGAAACAAAATGTCCTTCGTGGTGGTGGCCACCAGTGAGTCCTTTGGGATGCTGGCTTCTGGCTGGAATTCTTTTTCTTTTTCCTCAGTGGAGTAGGATACTGTTTCTTCTTGTCTCCTTTCCTCCGTTTCTGGTTCCAAATCTCTCCTTCCCTGTCCCAGTTCATCTTGGGGGATCTGGTTGCTTTTCTCCCCAAGCTCGCCTGAGGGCTCCCTTACGAGGGAACCCATCAGTTGATCCTCAGAACTGGGGACATCCAAACCCAGAGGTTCTAGTGGAGAGCCCAGGCTTCCTGAACTTCCTGATGGCAATGAATGCTCTGACTCGCTGTCACTATGGGTTTTCTATTTAAAAAAAAGGAATAAAAGGAGATTGTCATTCCAAATACGATACATTCTTCCTTATTTTCCTAATCAGCCAGGCTCAGTCTTAGCCTTGCACCAGAATTATGTTTTGAAAAACAGCCTAGACATTTTTGTACACAAATCATACAAATCACGGGGGTGTCAGGTTCATTCCTAGCCCACTGGCAGACCCACGAAAGCAGAACCATCCTTCTGCTGGTCTCCCAGCAGTGGACAAGGCACAGAGAGTCCGTTCCCCTCAAGTCAGAACCAAGTTCTCCTACAGTGAGGGTCTCTGGGAAGCTTCCACTGCCAGCCTCACACTGGCTGTTCTAAGACAAGCATGCTCCACCCAACCCCCACCAGCTGCCAGGAGTCAGCCCCTCCTCCAGCAAGCTTTCCCATCCTCCAAGCTGGGGTATGTTGTCCTGTTTCGAAAAACAGCTCCACCACGTCTCTCCATCTCTGCACTTAGCATATTGGTTTATACCGTTTGGTAATGGGTCTGCCTCCCTACTTGCCCTAGAACTCAAGAACATGAACTGTGTCTTACTTGGTTTTGTATCCCCATGGCCTGGGTTACAATAAGCACTCAATTAATGGTTATGAATGAATGAATGAATGAATGGCAATTACTACTTACTGGAAAAGTTCCTGATGTGATCAACTGGGAATCAGTTAATGTCAGTCCCTCCAAAGTGGTCACGGGCATGGTACTTTCCTGGGGCTTCACCATGGCTTCTTCCGGGACCCCTGCAGCCCCCTCCTTCTGTGCTGCTCCAGCCTCTTCCTCTGTTTCTTCTCTGATGGTCTCTTCCTCCTCCCCTTCCCCCTCCTCCCCTTCTTCCTCCTCCTCCTCCTCCTCCTGCTCCTCCTGAGAGTCTCTCCATGCTAATGGGTCATCTTCTTTTGATTCCTCTTGCCTATTTTCTTCCTCTGTGTAATAACTTGGATGATAATCTTCTTCTTCTTCTTCTTCTTCTTCTTCTTCTTCTTCTTCTTCTTCTTCTTCTTCCTTTTCTGTTTCTCCATCTTCTATTTCTTCTAGTGGGTTTGGCTCCATATCTGCCATTCTTCTCTGTGGAGTTTCCCCTAGAAAAATTTGACCACAATAATCAGCAGGACCAGACTCCCATTTCGATCCCTTGGTACACTAACCTACCGATAACGTGTGCAATCCCAACTCTGGTTCCTTTCCACGGGGATGAAACGGATGACATACGCCTGGGAAAGCCTGTCCCAAATCTTGAAAATACTGATCCCAGGACCTCTCAGCTTTCTAGGAGTAATTTTAGAGCTAACTCACTTTAAATATATTTATATTGCAACAGGCAGCAACATGCATAACCCTGACATTAGCGACAACTTGAGTGCTATGAGTAGGATGCAGTGTGGCTTCGTGCGTAGAAGCCCAGTTTTGCAGCCAGCCTCTCCTGGCATCCCAGTTCTGCAGCTCACTTGCTCTGTGACCTTGGGCAAGTCACTTTATGCCTCAGAGTCTAAAATCGCTCACAAGCAAAATAAAAATAATAACCCCAAATCCTGGGGTTATTGTGAAGGTTACATGACATATGTAATATGCTCAGCACAGTTGCAGCACATGATGCTTGAGAAATGGTAGCAACTGTTTAAAAAGTTTAAAAGCCTTTAATCGCTCATTTACTCCTCACAATAAACTGAGACTTCAAGGCTCTGAGAGTTGAAGTGACTTACTCAGGATCACACGGCTGGTGAGCCGCGGACCTCTCTGCCGCTCCGTACCTGCACCTGAAAAGGTGTTGATCAGGCCCTCGGCACAGAGCCTCTTTCGATGCCAAACTCTGCCAGTGAATCTTGATGCGGGGGGCTTGAAGGTGGCGGCAGGGGTGTGGGTCTGTGGGGCGCACGCGCGGCCCTTAGCCTCTCAGCTCAGGTCTCCCAGGGGCCGCCCAGACCTGGCTCTGCCCGGCTAGGGTGAGCGGCCCCCGGCGAGGCACCAGGTCCCCAGACTCACAGAGTCTGGCTGCCGCCCCAGACTCACAGAGCACGCCCACCCAGGTCCTCAAAAGGCTGGCGTCGTCCCCGGCCTGGACCCCTCGGCCACTGGCCTCCAACAGTCCCGCTTTCTCCAACACAGCTCCTTAGTTACGGTTGCCACCGAAGCCCTGTCCCCATGGTAACCGCCACCTTCCCACCCCCCCGGGCCGTAAAGAGGGCTGGGCGAAAGTCACGTGCCCAGAAAGCAGCCGGGAGCGGGCTGGCGCGCCCCCTACTGGGTGCCACCGGAGGTGTGCCTCTGCTGCTGGGACATAGAAATGAAATCAGCTTTCCTGGTCCCACCCTCTTTCCTCCCAACCCCTTTTTCCCAAGGTGCCACTCCCGGAGGAGCTGAAGCGGTTCACACTAGCAGCTCTGACTTTCCGAAGGCTTAACAAAATTAAGGGAAGTACGAGTGGTTTAATAAAATTCTCTTTGCCAAAAGCAAACTAAAGTCCCGAGTCTCGTGGATGCTGCGCCCCTCTGTCCTCCGTACCTTCTCACCGGGGTGAAAAGTGTGTGCAGAATTTTATCTAGCTGGGATTAAATATTATATCGGTTACATTATCTTGCTGTCCTTATCACAAAACGTTTCTGCAAAGCCAGTTTGGTTAAATCTATTAGGATCACTCTACCTCAAAGGGACCGAGGCCTACAGTCTCTCAGAAGCGCGCACACGTGGCTGTCTGGAGCTTTCTGAAGGGAGACCCGCAGGATACCTGCCAAAGACCCGGAAGCAGAGACTCTTGCTGCTCTCATTTTAGAAGAATGTGAATGATCCCCTCACTCCCACCCTCATGCCCCAAAGCTGGTTGATTCACATACATACATCTCAAAAAGAAAAAAGGGAGAAACTGAATGGAACAAGCTGTGTTTATTATAGTCTAGGGCTTATAAAAAGACAATTTCGAACACACAATATAAACAGCAAACACTGGTAGACACTGTGGCTACAGGGGATGTGTGTGTGTGTACGGCACAAGTAACAGCCTGGGGAAGACGCTCAACAGCAAGGCTCCCCTGGCTGGAAGCATGCCCCCATACTGAGCCCTGTCAGAGCGGGCTGGCATCTAGGTGCAACCCAGACCAATTCAGGCCCAGGGACCACCGACACGCCTCGGCTGTGTGCCAGGTCTCTGACGAGAGGCTGTTCGGTGGGAACTGGAGAAATCAACACAGTGACACAGCGACCAGAGAAAGACCAGAGTCACTAGGAATCACTGAAACCCGTTTCGCCAGTGTTAAAGAGAAAAGGAGGAATCAGCATTTTCAAGAGGCTGGTCCTGTGCACGCCAAGTGGTCCCTCCCATCAGATATGTGAGGCCCACCTGGGCAGTTTATAAAACAGCACTGATCGGAGGGCAAGACAAAGAGGTTCAATTATAAAAAGTGAAATCAGAAGCTAGTTTGCAGGCGTTTTTATTCTAGAACTGAAGGGAGCTTGCTGCCCTCTGGTGGCTTATGGGCAAGGAGGGCGCACCTCGCTGGGCTGCCTGGGAGCCCCCTGCTTCCTCTGTTCCTAAAGGGAGCAGCTGTGGCCCTGGAGGTCCAATGCTGAGGATGCAATCTCTGTATTTGGAGCAGCAACGGCCCCCTGCGGATGCAGATGGGTGGCCCAAGTGGCTGGGGCGCCATAATTTATGATGGGGATGCCGTAAAGAATGTCAGTCCTGAAATGTGGGGATGTCGTTCACAATGATGGCCCTGAAACGCTGCAGGTCAGATTTGACTTTGGCACAACTGTTGTTCTACACAACTTTCTCTGATGATGTTCCAACTCCCGTCTACACTCTGATCTAGGAGGTTCGTAAGATATTCAGTTGGGATGATCACTTGGTCTTATCAGTACTGTAAAACTGTGTTTATTTGGGGAAAAAATCCTGAGAGGATCAAGTTGAGCCAGCAGCTGCCAGAATAACTCCTACCCTCTTGTCCAAAATCAGAGGACTCCCATTTAGGGCTGTGGCCTAATTTGTAAAAGATACTAAATACAAGTCAAGTTGGAGGTCACGGCATTCCCACCACCTAGAAGTTCGGGCTTCCAGCCTCTTCCAGATCCTTAAACATCAGGTAGGGAGGAGAAGGAAGAAATCCCCCCTAGACCCAAGTCCAGGGCAACCAAAGACGCTTTTCTGTTACTGTTCCCCAGGGACAGTCATCTTTGCAAAGGAATAATGTTGCAGCTGGAAGGTAAAAAGAAAAGAAAGAGCGTAAATCTGGCGGCTCCATTCAGGAAGATCAAAAGGTGAGCCCTCCTGAGCTTTCCACACCACGTACACTCTTTAGTTCTGCCGAGCAGATGCCCAATTAATGAAAGGACCAGAGAGGCCGGGGCTCCCTCCACCCCCACACCTGCAGCCTCATTCCTGCCACCATGTTCCTCGTGAGTCCTGCAGGCCACCGGGGGATTCCCATTGTTTCCCAACACGCCCCCTCACCCCCGCCAGCTTTATGTCTAACAGACAGCGTGTGAGTGAACAGCAACAGACACCTTACCCCAGCAGTCCTTTTCCGGCCCAGTGTGTTGGGACAAGCCTGAGCTGGTGTCTCTCCCCTCTGCGGATCACTGTCACATTCAGGGGCCTCTGAAAGGAAAATAAGCGCATTTTCAGTTCAGCCTCCTCAGCACTCAGAGAGACTGGGCTGAAATGCTGACACTGTTTTTCACCCATCAGATTAGCGAGGATGCTTATTTTAGGCATTAGCCCACAGCTTGTGGGTGGGTGGGGGGTGGACATGGCTCTCTTGGGGCAGCTAGTGGGGCTGCAAGTCGGTACCACCCCCTCGCAGAAACAGGTCTCCATCCCCCCAAAAAAAAACTTAGAAGTGCATATTAAAATACAGTTTGCAAAAGTACAAGATGATATATGAACAAAGTGTTCATCCCAGGACTATTCATAAATTCAAAAACTGAAAGCACCCAAAATACCCTTTAATAAGGTATTGTTCAAACCCAGTATAGCAAATGAGGCAGTTTTAGAATACAAAACGAAACTGACCGAGCATGAACCCACTGGAACATACACGTATTTCTAAAAGAACATATGTGTTGCTTGGCGCGTCCAGCTTTCTGGAAGATACACTGAAGAACTGTTAACAGTGCTTACATCTCAGAGAATGGAGTGAGAGAAGACGACGTTTACTGCTGTATCTTTCTATACCATTAATGTTTTAAAAGATGGTATTCAGTTATTTTTAGAGAGAGAAGGGAGCTGTGGGAAGGCCCTTCGCCCCCCTAGTCTCGGTAAATGTCTACACACTTGCGGTCACATCCCAGAGCATTCTCCTCCAACCCCAAGCTAGATCGGCGCCCCAATGTTTGTTCTCCTTGCTCCCCGAACCTGTCCACAGTGTGTGATGAACACCCGTGATGACGTGGTTAATGCCTGTCCCCCACCGAGGTGCTCCCGAGGCAAGGCCCCGCTGATCTGCTTCCCGTGAGAGCCGGCACCGTGCCCCAGACTCAACACAGCAGGGGAGGGACTTCGGGAGGGAGAGGGTCAGGACTTTTATTCTTATTTTGAAAGATTTTTTTCATCGTATGATTTTTTTACACTATACATTATTATTGAGATACAATTCACATACAATAAAATTCACCACTTAAAAGTATACAATTCAGGGGGGTTTAATACACTCTGAGATTTATACAACCATCACCACTATTTGATTCCAGAACTCTTCTGTCCCCCCAAAATGATGCCCATCCCCGTTAGCAGTCCCTCCCAACCCCCTTCTTCCCCTAGAACACAGCCACCACTGATCTGCTTCCATCCCTGTGGCTTCGCCTGTTCTGAACATTTCACGTAAATGGAATCCTACACTATGTGGCCCTTCGTGTCTGACTTCTTGCACTCGGCACAAATCCTTTCGAAGTTCATCCACATCAGCTGAATAAAATACGTATTACTCTTAAAATAGACAGTTTTGGGGGGGCAGGGGAGGATAAGGGGACTAAATTGTAATGGAAAAGATAAAATACAGATTGAATGAAAAATAAAAATAAAATAGACACTTTCTAAAATTTTAAGATGTTTTTCCTTTGAAAATATATGCATTTGATCCAGAGACTCACCTTCAAAAAGTTCCCTAAGGAAACAGATTTGTCTAAAAGAGTGTTGGTTTGCAGGTTTCTATAAAACTGGAAACTACCTAAAAGTCTAACAATATAGTGCTGTGGGTGTTTTGGTTTTATTATTTCTCTAATGAACAGAACAGACCGTGAAAACCCAAACTCTTAATTCTCAAGCTGAGCTCTGGCTCCCGGACGCCCCGGGGCCCTGAGGGGGTGAGGTCCCCCTACCCCCTGCAGCCCATCCCAGTAACTCAGCTCCTTATCTGTTCGATACACTGGAATTCCCCAGAAACTTCACTTGAAGAAAAGGTTCTGTTGCTAAAAATATATATATATATGTATAGGTACATATATTTATATTTATACAAATATATATTCAAAAACTACTTTTGTGAAGAAGGATTTCTACGGTGGTTTCACCTGTGGTCACCAACCTGTGCATTACCATATGTAATAACACTGTTTTGCCTATTTGAAAGCTGCTTAAAAGTTCTAACCACAAGAAAAAAACTGTAACCATGGATAGTGATGGATGTTAACTGGACTTACTTTGGTGAGCATTTTGAAATACATATAAATATCGAGTCATTTTTGTTGTACACCTGAAACTAATATAATGTTCTATGTCCATGATACCGCATTTAAAAAAGGATTTAAAACCTACAAAAAGCCTAAGACTATTTTTCACTAGAAGAGACAGATTAGAAACCAGGAGCTGTTATCAGTAACCAGCAAAACCTGGACACGACCTAGGGGTCCCTCGGTGGCAGATGGGTAGACAACCTGGGGTCACCCACACCGGCACGACGCGGAGTGAAAGGAGCCGGGCTTAAAAGCCTCTGCACACTTCAAGGTCCCATATACACAGCTCTGGAAAAGGCAACACGATAGGGATGGCGTGCTGGGCCAGGTGGGGCTGGGCGGAGGGGTGCCCACCGAAAGATACGGGGCCATTTGAGGGGATGATGGAGCTGCTCTGTGTCTCATTACAGTGACAGTTCGTCAAAACTCACAGCACTGTACACTGAGAAGGGAGTGCTGCTGTGGGTGACGTGCACACTACTGAAAACCACCCTGCTCTGTACAACGGCGCGTGGGCAGACTGTCCCCTGGAAGGACACACAGCTGGGAAGTGGCCACCTCTGGAGGACAGGACGTGGACTTGGAGGAGAGGGAGACTCTTCATACGCAGCAGAAGCAAACCTACAGCTGCGCCACCTCTAGGAACCTCACTAAAATGACGGCGGCGCAGTTCAGGGATTGCAAGGGACAACCCCACCAGGACACATAAGTACAGTGAGGAGGAGATGGCAGAGGGGAGCGATGGCCGCGAAACGGAAGGCTTACAGAACCCGGACAAGCAGGAGCCGAGCCCGTGCGGTGGCTATGGGATGAGTGTGCCCGTCAGGTCTTGTTACCCCTTCCTGGACTCTAAGTAACCTCAACAAATCGGGTATCTAGTGAATTTTATAAAAAACCTTTCGAGTAATCAAGTCACATAAACAAAGTTGAAAGACAAGGAGCTAATCAGGAGACACACACACAATACATAAACGGGGAAGGTTTGATACCTGGAATACATAAAGAATTCCTACAAACCAACTGTTTTTCTAAATATATTTTATTGAATATGCTATTACAGTTGTCCCATTACCCCCCTTCATTCCCCTCCACCCTGAACACCCTCTCCCACCCACATTCCCCCCTTTAGTTCATATCCATGTGTCATAAGTTCTTTAGCTTCTACATTTCCCATACTATTCTTGCCCT
>JAPYXV010006134.1:0-10008 GCA_028533065.1 Trachops cirrhosus | reverse complement strand
AGGTATCATTGGCAAATATGTTTTCCCATACAGTTGGTTCTCTTTTGATTTTAATACTGTTTTCTTTAGCCATGCAGAAGCTTTTTATTTTGATGAGATCCCACTTGTTTATTCTTTCCTTTATGTCTAAAAACTCCTGTCTTTAGAAAACAGATAAAAACCCTTGAGGCAAAGGATGCCAATGCACACTCTCCCTTGAGCACACCCAGGTCCCTTCTTTCCTCAGGTGTGTATATTTGCTTACTTTCACCTAAAGTTTCCCAGGGGACTTGCAACTGGGGAAGCTGCGGGCAGCAGAAGCTCATACCAGGCTACCCACCCTCTGAACCTAGCACCAAGAGCTATCATCCTCTTGCCTCTGTTACTTGTGTCCTGAGTCCATTGTGTCTCAATTCTGTTACTCTAACTTCCCTTCTTGCATCTAGGCAGCCTAGCCTAGGCTTACTTCTGTTGCTATGATCTTGCATCTTTTATCTTAAACCCTTTCTTTATTTTCACTGCCCCCAGCTTTAGTAAAGTACTGTCAAAATTACCTGGACTGGTGTGAAATCTTTTCTACATGAATACAAGAAACTACATATTCCAGACTGTGCTGGGACAGACCTGTCTCCATCCTGGTTCCTTTCTGATAACAAATTTACTATATAAATTAAAACACAGTGTTCGGCAAAAGTAGGTTTACAGTTTTGTTTGTATGGAGAGTAATACAATAACTAACAATAATAATAATAGAAGAATAAACTCTGCGTTTTACATGATAACAACTGTAGACCTACCTTTGCTTCACACTGTATGCATTCTGTTTCAAACAAAAATTGTTAGTCTTGTGGAGAAGTGGGAATCAATACAATAAAGCATCCTTAAAATACAGAAAATCTCAAAAATTTGAGGTCTGATAGTTGGAATTATAAATTGAAGTTCAAGTGTTTCCATTATAATAAAATTATTTTAAAAAGTAATAATTATGAAATGTATTATGTACTAATTGCTAGGCATGTTTTTTACATTAATCTAATTTTCATCCTCAAAACAGTTCAATGAGGTTTGTATCATTACTTACATTTTATAAAGGAGGATTCAAAGTTGAGTGATAGGTGAATTATTCACAGAAAATAACAAGATGGGATGACACTTAGGTTTGTCATTTTGATTATTTTGTGTCTGTGCTTTAAATTAAAATTAATTATGCATGTGTTAATTTAATAATGTTATTTAATTATTTTAGTATAGTAAAAAGTTACCTAGTATTTTTTAACATGTGTATGTTTATTACACTTTTATTAAGCTATAATTGATATATAAAATTGTATAAGTTTAAGGTATACAGAGTATTAATTTGATATACTTATGTATTTCAATATGATTATCACCATAGCTTTAGGTAACATCTAATCCCATTATTTCTATGGTGAAAACTTTTCATATTTACTCCTTTAGCAACTTTCAAGTATATAATATAGAGTTATTAACTATGTTCACAATGCTGTATATTGGATCCACCAAACTTATTCATCTTCTAAGTGGAAGTTTGTACCCTTTAACCAATACTTTTTCATTTCCCCATTCACCAGCCTCTAGTTATCGCCATTCTATTTTCTATTTCTGAGTTTGCATTTGTTTAGCTTCCACATAAAAGTGGAATCAAACAATTTTTGTCCTTCTCCGCCTGACTTATTTTACTTAGCATAATGCCCCCAAGGTCCATTCATATTGTCTCCAATGGCAGGTTTTCCTCTCTTCCTTCTCATGATTGAATAATCTTCATATGTGTGGGTATATGTTTGCAAACTACATATTCTTTATCCATTCATCCATTGATGAACTTTTAGATTGTTACCATAAATTGACTATTGAGTAATGCTGCACTGAACATGGGATTACAAATATCTCTTTGAGATCCTGTTACTTTTTTCTGTAGGTATATAGCAAAAAGTAGAACTGCTAGATAATGTGAGAGTTATGTTTTTAAGTTTTTGAGAAATCTCCATACTGTTCTCCATAGTAACTGTACCAATTTACATTCTACCAACACAGTGCCAGGGCTTCCTTTTCTCCACATTCTGGCCAATATTCATTATCTCCTCTTCTGCTGATAGCCATTCTAACAGGTGTGAGGAGATGCCTCCAGATGTTATCATTAGTATTTTCCTGATGATTAGAGATGTTGAATACTTTTTAATGTATCTGTTGGCCATTTGTAAGTCTTCTTTAGAAAAATATATGAGATGGTGGAAGATTAAATAGAAGCTACACTAACCTCCTCCCAGAAACAATCTGGAATTACAACTAAACTGTAGAGAAAGCATCCTGAAAAACATACTAAACACTAGCTGGAGAGAAACCTATAATCACACACAGAAGAAACCACTTCACCACAACATGACTCGTAGGGAGTGTGAAGACACAAGAAGGCTGGTAGGGCTCCCACAGGTGGCAGCTGAAGACCTGGAGGGATATATCAGCAGTGAAGGGGTTCCCCTGAGAAATGGGAGATCTAAAATCACAAGCTAGGCTCCCCAGAACTTGTGAACCCAAAACTTCCAGCTGTGAAAAGCAGCAGGGTTTCTGTCTGTAGGGACAGATAGCTAGAGATGCAGAGAGCCTCTTAAAGGACCAACGCACAACATTTTGTTTGCAACCACTTACCTTGAGTTCTGGCAGAAGGAGGGCAGCATATATTAGGGATGCTTAAGGCCAGTCTGGGTATGGTGGCTCTGGAGAGAGAACTGAAGGAATAGCCATCAGGATCTCTATGCTGAGTCTTTCACCATATTGCTGAAGCCATCTTTCTCAAGCACAGAGCACTGTGCTATGAGTGGCATCAGACTGAGGGGAAGCAATAGCCTCACCCACAGGAATTACTCTACCCCACCCTGTGGTGCTTAAGCCTGATTGCTGATAACAGATTGATTAGTTTAATAGCTGAGGTAGTAAATACAAAGAAGAAGCCAAAATGGGAAGAAAAAGAAGAAGACCCCAAATGAAAGAACAAGAGAATTCTCCAGAAGTAGATGAAATGAAGGCATGCAATGATCAGATAGAGACTTTAGAGTAATGATAATAAGGATACTCAAAAACATTAAAAATACATAGAAACCATAAAAAAGGACCAGACAGAAATAAGGAATGCAATATTTTAAATTATATATACATAATTTATAATTTAAATTTATAATTTATAATTTATATATAATTTATATATAAATATATATATATATATAAAGGAATAAACTGTAGGTTAGCCAAAGCAGAGAATTGCATCAGTGATTTAGAAGGCAAAGTAGAAAAAAAATTCCCAGGCAAAGCAGAAAAAGAAAAAAGAATTTTTAGGACTTCTGGCCAACATGGAGGTATAAGTAGATACACTTTATCTCCTCATACAACCAAAAGAAGGACAACAACAAATTTAAAAATGAAAAATAACCAGAACTGCCAGAAAATCAAACTGTATGGAAGTTTGATAACCAAGGAGATAAAGAAGAAATATTCATTCAGACCAGTAAGAGGGACAGAGACAAACAGCCTGATGGAGAGGACTGGTGACAAGGTGGTGGTTAGAGGACAGGGCAGGCAAGGTGGTGGCTGACAGACCATGTGAGGCAGCAACCAGCAGGTCAGGTGGTCCAAAATTTGCATGCAGATAAACCAGGAAGAACAACTGGGGAGCAGGAAAGACTGTGCAACCCAGGTTTCCAGTGCTGAGAAATAAAACCTCAAAACCTCTGACTAAAAAAACCTGTGGAGGTTGAGGTGGCGGGAGAAACTTCCAGCCTCACAGAAGGGTTCATTGGAGAGACCCACAGGGTGCTAGAAGGCACACAAACCCACCCATCCAGGAATCAGCCCCAGAAGGGGACAATTTTTTGTTGGGGGGGAAATGGCTGAAAGAGAGCTGAGCAAGCAGCATTGTTCCCTCTTAGATGTCTCCCCCACATACAACACAACAACACAGCCACGTGGGTTGCCCCAACCTGGTAAATAACTGAGGCTCCGTCCCTTACTGCATAAAAGGCATGCCAAGATAAAAAATATGACCCAAATGAAAGAATAGACCAAAGCTCCAGAAGAAATACAACTAAGTCTTGAAGAGATAGCCAACCTATTGGATGCACAGTTCAAAACACTGGTAATCAGGATGCTTACAGAAATGGTTGAGTATGGTCACAAAATAGAGGAAAAAATGAAGACTGTGAAAAGTGAAACAAAGGAAAATGTACAGGGAACAAACAGTGAAAGGAAGGAAACCAGGACTCAAATCAATGGGTTGGAGTAGAAGGAAGAAATAAACATTTGACCAGAACAGAATGAAGAAACAAGAATTCAAAAAATGAGGAGAGGCTTAGGAACCTCTGGGACAACTTTAAATGTTCCAACATCCAAATCATAGGGGTGCCAGAAGGAGAAGAGGAAGAGCAAGAATTTGAAAAAATCATGAAGTGCAACTTCCCCAATCTAGCAAAGGAAATAGATTTCCAGGAAGTCCAGCAAGCTCAGAGAGTCCCAGAGAGGTTGGACTCAAGGAAGCACACACCAAAGCACATCATAACTATATTACCCAAAGTTAAAGATAGGAGAGAATCTTAAAAGCAGCAAGAGAAAAGGAGACAATTACCTGCAAAGGAGTTCCCATAAGACTGTCAGCTGATTTCTCAAAAGAAAACTTGCAGGCATAAAGGGACTAGAAAGAAGTATTCAAAGTCTTGAAAGGCGAGAACCTATATCCAAGATGACCCTATTAAGCAAAGCTATCATTTAGAATGGAAGGGCAGATAAAGTGTTTCCCAGATAAGGTCAAGTGAAAGGAGTTCACCATCACCAAGCCCTTATTAAAGAAAACATTAAAGGGACTTATCTAAGAAAAAGGAAATAAAAAATATAAACAGTAGAATGACAAGAAGCTCATAACTATCAACAACTGAACCTAAAAAAATAAAAACAAAAACGAACTAAGCAAACAACTAGAACAGGAATAAAGATCACATGAAGGGTTATCAGCAGGGAGGGGGACGGGGCAGGATGGGGGAAAGGTACAGCGAATAAGTAGCATAGATGGTAGGTAGAAAATAGACAGGGGGAGGTTAAGAATAGTATGGGAAGTGGAGAAGCCAAAGAGCTTATATATATGACAAATGGACATGAACTACAGCAGAGGAATGCTTGTGGGAGAGGAGTACAGGGCAGAAGGGGACAAAGGGGAGAAAAAAATGGGATAACTGTAATAACATAATCAATAAACTATATTTTTTTAAAAAGAGATTTTAAAAATGAGGAGACCTTAAGAAACATTTTGGACGACATGAAGCAGAACAGCATCTGTGTCATGGGAATAGCAGAAAGAAGAAAGCAAGCTAGTTTTCGAGAGCCTATTAGAAGATATAATAGCCAAAAACTTTGCTAATCTGCTGAAAAAAAAGACACATAAGTCCAAGAAGCACAGAGAATCTCCAACAAGTGGGACCCAAAGAGGCCTATACCAACACACATCATAATTATAATGACAAGGCCTAAAGCCAAGGAGATAATCACAAGAGCTGCAAGAGAAAAGCAGGTAGTTACCTACAAGGGAGCACCAGTTAGACTGGCATCTGATGACTCATCAGAAAGATTTCAGGCCAGAAGGCAGTGGCATCAAATATTTAAGGTGGTGAAAAGCAAGGACCTACAACCAAGGCTTCTTTATCTAGCAAGGCTATCATTTAAAATTGAAGGAGAAACAAGGAGTTTCCCAGACATGAAAATGTTGAGTTTGTTAATACCAAACCAGTACTACAACAAATGTTAAAGGTTTTGCTTTAAGAAGAAGAGAAAGAGAAAAAAAGAAACAGAAAAAAAAAGTCTAATAAAATGGCACTCGTATATATCTATCAATAATCACCTTAAATGTAAATGGCTTAAATGCTCCAACCAAAAGACAGAGGGTAAGTGAATGGATAAGGAAATAAGACCCATATATACGCTGCCTCTAAGAGACCCATCTCAAATTGAGAAATGCACACAGACTTAAAGTAAAGGGATGGAAAAAGATATTTCATGCAAATGGAAAAAAATCTGGGATAGCAATATTTATATCCATCAAAATAGACTTTAAAACCAGGCTACAGTAAGAGACAAAGGAGACTACATAGTGATAAAGGGAACAATCCAACAAGAGGATATAACCTTAGTAAACTTCTGTGCACCCAAAATGGAAGCACCTAAATATGTAAGAAAATCTTGATGGATATAAAGGGAGAGATAAACAAAAATACAGTAATAGTCAGACATTTTAACATGCCATTGACTTCCAGATCTAATGGATAGATCTTCCAGGCAGAAAATCAACAAGGAGACACCAGCCTTAAATGACACACTAGATCAAATGGGTTTCACTGATATCTTCAATGCATTACATGCCGAAGCAGAATATACATACTTTTCAAGTGCACATGGAACATTTTCTGGGATCGATCACATGTTAGGACACAAAACAAGTCCCAATAAATTTAGGATTGAAATCATGTCAAGCATGTTCTCTGACCACAGTGCTATGAAACCAGAAATCAATCACAAGAAGAACATTAGAAAACATGCAAAAGCTTGAAAGCTAAATAATATGTTATTAAACAATGAGTGGGTCAATAAGATCAAGAAAGAAAAACATACCTTGAAACAAACAAAAATGAGGACAAAACAATTCAAAATCTGTGTGAAACTAGGAAAACAATCCTAAGTGGGAAATTCATAGAATTACAGGCCTACCTCAAAAAAAAATACCCAAAACAAGAAAAAGCTCAAATAAACTATCTAACTTCACACTTAAAGGAACTTGAAAAAGAACAACAAACTAAGCCTAAAGTAGGTAGAATGAAGGAAATAGTAAATATCAAGGCAGAAATAAGCAAAATAGAGTCTTAAAAAATAATGGAAAAGATCATTGAGTCCAACAGCTAGATCTTTGAAAAGATAAACAAGATTGACAAACCTTTAACAAGACTCATCATGGAAAAAAGAGAAAGGATCCAAATAAATAAAATCGGAGATGAAAGAGGACAAATAACAACTGACACCAAATAAATTGAAAGGATTGTAAGATTATGAACAACTCTACACTAACAAAGTGGATAACCTGAATGAAATGGATAAATTCCTAGAAACATACACTCTTCCAAAAAGTCAGAGAATCTGAATAGACAGATTACACCTAGTGAAATAGAAACTATAGTAAAAAAATCTCCCACCAAACAAAAGCCCTGGATTGGATGCTTCAAATTTGGCAAAATTTGGAATTTTACCAAACATTCCAAGAAGAATTAACATGTCTGCTTCTCACACTATTTCATAAAATTCAAGAGGAGGGAGGCTTCCCGAACTCATTTTATGAGACCACCCTTATTCTAACTCCAAAACCAGTCAAAGACACTACAGGGAAAAAAATTATAAGCCAATATCTCTGATGAATGTAGATGCTAAAATCCTCAACAAAGTATTAGCAAACCAAAAAATAGCAATTCATTAAAAAGATCATACACCATGGTCAAGTGGGATTTATTTCAGGGATATAAGGTAGGTACAATATTTGCAAATCAATAGTGTGATTCTCCACATAAACAAAACGAGGGGTAAAAAGCACATGATCATTTAACAGAACAGAAAAGCATTTGATAAAATCCAGCACCCATTTATGATCAAAACTCTCGGCAAGTGAGAAAAGAAGGATCATAATTAACATAATAAAGGCATATATGACAAACCTACTGCCAGCATCATACTCAATGGGCAAAAACTACAAATGTTCCCCTTAAAATTGGGAACAAGACAGGGATGCTTCTTTCACCTCTTTTGTTCAGCATCGTACTGGAAGTTCTCGCCACAGCAATCAACAATAAGAAGAAATAAAAGACATCCAAATTGGAAATCAAGTAGTAAAACTGTCTTTGTTTACAGATGACATGATACTGTTTATAGAGAACCCCAAAGATTCCACCAAGAAAGCACCAGAATGGATTAAAGAATTCAGTGAAGTAGCAGGATACAAAATTAATATCTAGAAATCAGTTATATGACAATAACAAACTGACAGAAAGGGAAATCAAGGAAACAATCCCATTCATAATTGCTTTAAAAACAATAAAATACCTAGGAATAAACCTAACCAAGGACGTAAAAGACCTGTACATGGAAAATTATAAGATGCTGAAGAAAGAAATTGAAGAAAATACAAACAAGTGGATTTTCTTCAATTTCTTTCTTCAGCATCTTATAATTTTAGCACATACTGTGTTCATAGATACAAAAAATTAACATCATTAAAATGCCCATACTATGCAAAGTAATCCATAGATTCAACACAATTCCTATCCAGATTCCAATGACATATCTCACAGAACTAGAACAAATATTTCAAATATTTATATGGATCCACAAAAGGCCCCACATAGCAACACCAATCCTGAAAAGAAGAATAAAGTTGGAGAAATCATGCTACCTAATATCAAACTGTCCTATAAGACCACAGTAATCTAAACAGTATAGTTCTGGCATAAAAACTGACTCAGACATTGATGAAACAGTATAGAGAGCACAGAAATAAACCCACACGTTCATATTCAACTAACATAGTCAAATGACATAAGAAGCAAGCACATACAATGAGCTAAAGTAGTTTATTCAATAAATGGTATTGGGAAAATTGGACAGATGCATGCAGAAAAGTGAAATGACCATCTTCATTCTCCACACACAAGAACACATTCAAAGGGATCAAAGATTTAAATGTTAGACCCAAAACCATAAAAATCCTGGAAGAAAACATAGGCAGCAAAATCTTGGACATTGCTCAAGCAATTTTTCTTATTGGATATATCTCCCCCAGCAAAGGATACAAAAGAAAAAAATAAACAAATGGGGCTACATCAAACTTAAAAGGGTTTTGCACAGCAAAGGAAATCATCATTAAAATAAAAAGACAACCCACAGAATGGGGGAACATATTCACCAATAGATCTCATAAGAGGTTAATATCCAAAATTACGAAGTACTTAAAATCTCAACACCAAAAAAACCCAAACATCCCAATTAAAAAATGGGCAAAGGACCTGAACAGACACTTCTCCAAAGAGGACATACAGGTGGCCAATAGACATATGAAAAGATGCTCAATGTCACTAGTCATCAGAGAAATGCAAATTAAAACCACAGTGAAATACCATCTCACCCCTGTCAGAATGGCTATCATCAATACAACAACAAACAACAAGTGCAGGTAAGGATGTGGAGAAAGCAGAACCATTTGCACTGTTGGTGGGGATGCAAACTGGTGCAGCCACTGTAGGAATAGTATGGAGATACGTCAAAAAATTTAAAATGGGGGAGTTCCAGCCAAGATGGAGGCATAGGTAGACGCACTGTGCCTCCTCGCACAACCAAGATAGGGACAACAACAATATAGAAACAAAATAACAACCAGAACTGAGAGAAAATTGAAATGTATGGAAGTCGAACACCAAAGGATTTAAAAATAGACGCGTTCATCCAGACTGGTAGGAGGGGCGGAGTCCCGCTGGGCCAGGGACTTGGAGCAGAGAGCTGAGCAACCAGACAGGCACACAAGTCCGCAGCAGGCAGACCCTGGGTGCACAAGCAGTGGTGGCTGGTGATTCCCAGCCAGGGGGTGGCGACCGGCAGACCCAGCGAGGCGGCCATTGTGAAGCAAGGCACTGCGCCCAACTCAGGGTCCCAGCACTGGGAAATAGAACTTTGGGTCACTGACTGAAAAGGAAGGTTCCGCAGGGTGCACAGGCCCACCCACACAGGAATTGGTGCCAGAGGGGCCCAGTTAGCTTGCAGAAAGCTGCGGAAGGGTCTGAGGTCCTACAGAGAGCAGAGCAAGCACCATTGTTCTTTCTCAGACCCCACCCCCACATGCAGCCTCACAACCCAGCCACTGGGATGCCCCACCCTGGTGAACTCCTAAGGTCCCGCCCCTCACTACAGGAGCTCGACAAGACCAAAAAAAAAAAAAACAGCAAA